>PNEQ01038960.1:0-19323 GCA_003012365.1 Medauroidea extradentata | reverse complement strand
AATATTAAAATCTATCCGTGATATTTACAGCTTTCTAACCCATACATTTTCGATTTTTTCCGTGTAAGTGTCCGCAGCAGACTTATGGACATATTACGTATGATTCCGTAGTGTATATTTACTGTAGACATTTCCGTATTTTACTTTTACGGACACTATTTCCGTTTATTAACGGTACATTTCCGTTAAAATTTATAACTGTGTACATGAGAGTATTTCAAGTGGTACCGAATGCCAGTGGAATTTTTAGTATGTTACTAAGGAGTGCTAAACAACAGTTGCTAAAAACTGTCACTAACATTAGGTGGCACTGTTAAAATTTATTTTCATTGTTTTACGGAGAAGTGCTGGTAAAAAATTCCCCAGAAGTGTCCGTTAATTTACGGAAGGCAACTAGCTCCACTTATGGAAATTCGCATATTTATGTAACTTCTTTAGGATGCAGGCGCAATAATGCGTTCGGTTATTTATTTAGTTTCTTCGCGCAGTTTGACATATGTTTAATTAATGACACATAATTATGTATAGCTGTGTTACAAAATAATGTTTCCGTTAATTAAACAGACGTTTCCGTAAGATTGTCCGTAAATTCACGGAAATTTTTAACAGTGTGTGGACGACCTAGCCAGTCTAGACCTTATCGCTTGCTTGTTTCCGTACTTCATACGCGGCATCTAGCGCCTGCTGTATAGGACTTTTAAGTGGGTACTTAACAGAAAATTTGTATTGTTATAATAAGTATTAGCCTATATTTTGACGAGATCAAATTGATTTTATAGACAAACTTTTTACTAAAATGAAATTTTTACCTTTCATGTTTTTTATAATGACATGTAATTTTTAAAATTTTAGTTTCAAATTTTAACAATTTTTTTAATTGCAAAAAAAATTGTTTTTTCATGAGAGACTGTGTAGCCTACAACATTGCGAACTATTTCAGTTAGGTAAGTATTTTGGTTTCCTTTTAATGCATAATACCGTTTTATACAAATTTCGACTTCGACATGCCATTAGCCATTATACAAACACTGTGAAAGCTAACAATTTACATTAGAATGAAAAATAGTCCCAATGTATGTCTACATGACAAAACGATTCTCGTAAAAATATTTTAGTTATTAAAATCGATAAAAAAAAATTGGTCGAACACCACCTTAAAAGACTCTTCATGGTAGGCCTAAGGTTGTCACATTTAAGGCCGATGCCTTCTACTAGAGATAGATGTGTCAAAACAACTCTATCATGGACCCACATACCCGCAAGCCAACCACTCTGTGACCCACACACCGCACGTTGAAACTGAAGTGGTGGAAATAACTCCAAATCAATTAAACCTATATAAGACTAAAATAAGAGCAAATGTCTATATTGATGTTCTTACTATAGGGCCACGAGTGAGTGAGAGTGATTTTGGCAAGCGCTCAACATCGAGGTCTTTAGCGCTGCTGGTGTAGGGCCTACTGAAAGAAAAATTTTGTAGGTAGTCTTCCTTGCAAAATTATTTTGTAGTAACTACAAAATAATTTTGTAGTGGCCTCAATATTTTAGTGGGGTTAGCAAAACGATGTGGTAACCACAAAATAAATTTTGCAGGGTAAAAACCCGTAAAATATTTTGTAGCCGTCACAAAACATTTTTTTCTGTGTGAGGGGTAACATGAGGTGAGTACGGAGCAGCGCCGGAATAAAAGGGCAGGGGAAACGAGATCCGCGAGAAAACTGCCGACCAGCGGCATCGCCCGGCACGATTCCCAAATCGAAAATCCGGGGACCAACGCCATCGGAAGTCGAACCTGGATCGCCTTGGTGAGAGGACCAGGGCCACGAATTAAAAAATTTTGCTGTAGTTTTATGTCCGTGCCTTGAGTGCACATCTGAAGTTCTGCTTCGTGGTCATTGGCGGCGTGCCTTTGCGAAGTGACGTCCCTCATTTGCCTCAGCCAATCACAATAACGTTACATCAACACCATAAATCTGTGATCTGCGGGTAGAACCACCAAGACACGAGACAGTTAAAACATACAATCGCTGACTATGAGGCAGAAGTGCACATATGCACTTACGGGGTGCGCCTACCCGCGCGTGAGAGGCTCAAAAGCGACGGAGCAGTAAGGTCGACCTTGAAGCGCGCATCAAACGCCGCTTCGCCTCAACGAGCCAAGCGCTGAACTAGCATGCAAGGTTCGCGTCGAACTGTTTTTACTGTGGGACACTAAGCGGTGACCATATAATTTTATTGGTGGAAAGTCTGCAACCAAGTTCAGTGCAGGTTTCAATCTGAGTTTCACATACATCCGGTTAGTACATTTTGAAGTACAGAAGTCTGGAAAGGACATTTTTAGCCATGTTGAAGAGCTTAGATACAGTGTTTTTAATGAGCGTGGCGTCTTAACAATTAGGTTCCGACATTGTCTGAAGTTTGTTTTCTTTTCGTACGTTGGTACAACGGGTACACGTGGAATATTTTCGCAGAAAAACCCCTGTTTACGAACACGCTACAACGCATTTGAAGCGTTAGGTAGGTGGCAACCTTAAGAAACTGAAACAAACTGTTGAAAATTTCGTGGCCCTAGTTCTAACTGCTCACCGTTGAGCTGTGACCGAGACAATTACACGTGATTCGAGCTCAAGTAAGGTTTTTTTTGAAGCCGTAGTTACTTTTTTCCATTAAGATAATTTATAGGTGCCTGTTAGTTTTTAATATAAACAAATCATCGTACGTAACAATCAAAGTATACAGATAGTACTGTACTCAAAAGTTAACGTCTATGGTTACAATAAATAATAATTTTCAATGATCCTACTGGACAGAGTGGTTGTCAAAAGCGCCACCACCTACATGAACCATTTACAGGGATTCCCACCGCTTCCTGTCGCCAGCAGCGACGTCCGACGTGATCCCCAAAGTGCCCATTTGAACACTGGCATAGCAGAGTGTTCGACGTGACCTTGAACCCGATATAACGCCGAACAAGTGACGGACGAGCTGACAGTTGACAGCGTCGGTCAGGTTCAACAGGCCGCCCGTCGCTGCCACTTTAGCAACAACACTTTCATTTGGCAGGTCTCGCGGCCTTGTTGGGGGGGTTTATGGGGGGGGGGGGGGAGCAACTCCCTTCCCTCGAGGAGGTCAGGCCATGGAATGTCGTGACGGCGAATGGTTAGGAAAAAAGAAGGGAGTGAGGTTCTGGAGCCGCCGCCCCGAGGTCGGTACGCTAGACGGTAGATGCCTCGAGGGGTCACTGACCCGCACAGCACAGTAACAGCTGACTGTAAACACGGATCGTGTGTGGGCTGCTCTTCTTCCACCCCCCCCCCCCTCCTTGGCTCAGCTACACTGACAACCCATCCTGCCGCCCACGCAACTGCTCCGCAGCATCTTCAGTGTCCCGACCAATAACGGAGAATCCAGGCCAACGATGAATGAACGAACCTCCTTCCCCTTCTGGAGACTATCTCCTCGAGGATCCTCTCTTCGCCGGAAATCTTGCACTTCCGTCCGCGCCGATAACCCCCTCTCCAGCTCCATAAAGCCATGCTCCATTCGGGTCATGCAAATTACTTACGTGGTAGATAGGTTGACGATAAAAACACAATGTTACGAGTTAATGTACGATAGCTTTCTCTTCACGTTTGAGGCACGGAAATGGGGAAGGTTGTAAGTCGAATATAACACGTCCGTCAAACACCTCATCGCCTCTAGGAGCGAAGGACCAAACTAGCGTGCAGTGTTTTCGCAGAATGTGTGTTTCAATGGCACGTCAAGCGATGACCATGTTATTGTTTTATTGGTGGAACGTGTGTGGTAATGTACAATGCAAGTTTGTATGTCTTAGTTTTACGAATCAGATATTTTCTCAGATACAGCAACGTGAAAAAAGCCATTTTTCGTACTTTTGAGGAGCTTGGGAATCGTGTTTTTAATAGGCGGACGGCACTTTTAAAATCATAGGGACGCCGTTTGAAGTGTGTCTTCTTTTCGTATATAAAAGCATTGGAAACATTTGTAATAGTTATACAAGAAGAAATACTTTCCGTACCTTGCTATAGAACGGCTCACACGTCCGGTCAACTAACTCTTAAATCAACACGTTTTTGAAAGTCGACATTGAAAATCTTTAAAACGACAACACTAGATAATGTTAATTAGCCAACTTTATGAACAAATATTTATCCACAGTGATGTATTTGTAGAGGCAGTGATTTTTAGTGAAAAGAATTTTGTAACAATCTGTTTCAATGCCTTATGTGAATACCTGAAGCACTACTTCATGGTCAGTGATTGGATGTTTCTTAACTCTCAGGGGTTCTGCCCGCAAATCAAAGACGTGTAGTGTCTTGTTCTGATTGGCCAAGTCAAAGAGAGACGCCTTTGCACTAGTACGTCCTGCAATAACCGCGTAGAAGAGTTGCAAATGTGCACGTAAGACATTGCAGGAAATTGTTGCAAAATTCTTTCCACCAAAAATCGCTGGCTCTATGCATTTGTTAGTCTTAATATGTTGCGCCGTAATGAAATGTAGATTTCGACATCAGCGCTTGTTCTTTAGAAATTCATTACTAGAGAAAAAAATTGCGGGAAACCTACAATTTTTAATTTAAGTTTTTAGTGCTGAACTATGTACAGATACCTTTTACATGATCACATGATCCGATGCTTGAATGATAACGTACTTGGTAGTTTACTCTTTAGTTAACACAGAACAAAACGTTTGATACAGTCACCAGTATACGTGTGTATATCGTGAAACAAACGTGTAACTGTTAAATTACCAAATATTTAGTTGCCTTGCTGATTTCGTTCTCCCAACAAGGTGTTCTTTAAAACATTTTGTTAAAACAACAAAACCAGTTTTTGCGCTTTGCATAGGCCTATTTGTTCAGCCAGCAAAAGTTTGGTAAGATCAAACACATACTTATTTCACCATACGTGCGATGCTTGCTAGATACTAACCATTCAGCAAATTTCCAATCAAACTATACTGATTTTTTCCCCATTACACGTCAACTAAGGACCGCGGTAAGATAAGTGCATTTTTCTCTTTCCCTTCATCCTCTTCCTCCGAAATTCTTTTTAACTTTTTTTTCCAGAATGAGCCCTTTTTTTCACATCTGACCATTTGACTCCAGTTCTTGTGTTCGTTTCATCCTCTTTTAAACATCCGAATTTTTTGACTTTCAGCCTGACCTTGTATCTGTTGAGTAAGGTCTCCTGGTCAATCTGCATTTCATGTAACTCCTTATTTGTCCTGCCTCTCCACCTGTTTTACGGTCTGTTATTAATAAATCATCAATTTGCCTTATGGTAACCCATTCGACATTCAAGGGGAAAATGTTTCTTAGAACTGACAAAAATTCTTTGTTTTTATTGGGCAAGCACTTAACAGAAACATTTTTCTACCCGTGTATTAAATTATTTAAACTTTAGTGACTCGATAGCTCGGAGACATGCTAACAACGATTTGTTAAAGTATTTCGACTATATTTTGACGTTTTCTTAAGCGTATTTTTATTTTCTACTGGTCAATGAATTTTTTTAAGCACACTTAAGGCCAAGACAGTAATGTACTTGTCTGAGTTCATAGCAATTTTGCAGACTTGGTGTCTTTCACGTTCATATGACACTTAAAAATATACTTCTGAATACCAACCCGCAGGTCAAACACTAGAACCGCCAACACCAAATATGCTTTGGCTCGACAAATAAAATAAAATATTCGTGCCCGTTTCTGACAGTGAAGACTAACTTCACTAACACCCAACAAGTATTTTTTGGAACAACTGACGTTAGGATATTTGGCGAAAATCTTTCAGCGCTTCGTTTATCTGTGTGTTGGTATTTTCTGCTGGACAAACTACGAGTCATCAAAGTATCTGTAACATAACTTTAACTCATAACTGGACGTAAGTGCTATACGACAACAGAATAACAGCTATATTACTGCAACTCTGTGCACCGTTTTGTGGTCGGACTGCTAGAAATAGCACCCACTTAATAAAAAGGCGGTTGAATCGTTCTTCTTCACGGACTGGCTCTGTAATTGCCGGCTGTGTTCCAGCCGCCAAACACGAAAGGTTCGGTTTAAAAATGTACGAACAACCACATTATTTTACCTTGTATGTAATTAGCATGAACAGCTCGTCTATTAACCTCGGAGGAGGTCGTTTCGGTATCTTAATCTCCCCTGCAATGACAGTACTTACGGAGTTCATTTGAAATCTCGATGTTGATGACATACATGTCGGGTGATGAATCAATTGGAAGGCGGAAGGGACAATGTAGCGAGGCGTAGAAGATGTGTAGCACTTCTCTAACTGTCGGTTGTTAAAATACCGCATAGTAGTTTCTGATAGACGCACATAAATCACTGCAACGGTGAACGTGGAAAGGGGGCGGGGGATGGAATGCCATCTTGTCAGATACGACTAGAATGACTTGGCGGATGCCGAAAATCTGGAGTGAGAGAGAGATTTTGGTCAGCGCTTAACATCGAGGCCTGCAGCGCTGGTGAGGAGTAACATGAGGTGAGAATGGAGCAGCGCCGGAATGAAGGGTCGGGGGAAACGGGAGATCCCCGAGAAAACCCACCGACCAATGGCATCGTCCGGCACGATTCCCACATGCGAAAATTCGGGGACTGACCGAACCGAACCAGTATCGCCGTGGTATGAGGCGAATTGTCTGATCATTATTCCACCGCGACCCCTACGGAAATCAACGAAATGAGGAGGAGAAAGTGATGGAAAGACAGGAATGAGAGAGAGAAAACACATTTGGTATCAACAATATAGTATCAAAGTTAATATAAACGTAGTTATGCAAAAAGGAACCACACCACAAATTAGTTTACTTTGAGATACTTCGGACCTTCATCTACTTGGTATGTCCTAGAAACAGAACAAATATTAAATCGTACAATTTGATGGCTAAAAGTGGCCACCCCCCCCCCCCCCAAAAAAAAAAGGCTTGTATTCAAGGTTAATATACACACAGTACAAGATTATCTTGAATATAAAAGCTTCAGTACTGTGGATTGGTACCTTTTTTACGTAACTACTTCCATATAGCATTGTTGCCTCTTGACCGGACCGGACGACATTTATGCAACACGTTCCAACTGTTCGCAGAAGAATCCTAGCGTGCCAAAACTCTGAAAAGAAAAAAAACCCGTCGGGTGTGTACATAGCTACAATATTGGAACCTAGGGCACAGCCAGCTTTTCCGTGCTTTGAATCTCTTTATGGACGGCCCATTCTTAGGAAACCCGGCATCCTGTTTGAGGCCCGAGAGTTGGCATGTCGCGGGAATAGCGGTCCCCCAGCTAAGAACCAAAGCAACGCTGAGTACTACACCGTTTATATCTAGGATGACCTCAACAAAAATAAATTCCGGGTTCGATCCCCGAATCCGGCCGCCCTGGTTTTCGTTTTCCATAATTTCATGAAATCACTAGACGATGGTTCCTTAACTTAGGCCTTGGTCGAGTCCCAATTCCTGTCCTTACGAAAAGTTATATTATCGTATATTATGACGTCGCTGTCGACAAGGCATAAAGCTCAATTAACAAATTTAAAAAAATCAAGAAGAGCATTTACGATCGTAGCATGAAAACTCTCACACGTCTATCGATGTAAGCGTCCGAATGAGGTATTAGAGGGCACTGACACAGCGTTAGCAAGGCCGGACTTAGATCAAGCTTTATTTATATATGTACAAACATTGTGGCCTTTGTTTTCAAGTGTAGACAGGTGATTCCCGTTCACACGTGTGAAAATAGGTTAGGGGCAGACAGCCGTCAGCTAAATTCTACAAAACACTGCAGTTGTAACAATTTTTTTGTATCAATATATCAATGACGTTTACCCCTTCCCTTCTCCTTTGGGTTTTGATGGTATAGTGGTCAGACTACCCACCTCCCACCACGGCGATTCAGGCTTGATTTCCAGGAAATACAGCACACGGCGGGACAGGGGCACATGCAGGATTTCAGTTCGGGGGGGGGGGGTTCGATACGGCCGTACCTAGAGTTTGTATTTGATCGAGATTGGGCTTCCCCGAGGAGAGTCCCCCGAACCTGGGAATGTATGAAGTAACATTGATCCCCCCAATGAATTGTAGGGTCCAGGCCGAGAAAATTTGGATTTCAAAGTGCAAATAGCACTAATTAAGCAGGTCCCTTAAGGGAAAAGAGGGGAGGGATGTGGGCGTCCCCCTGCACCCTCCTTGCCAAAGTTGTGTTGTATTATTTGGCCGTTACAGAATTACAGTTTTAAATCCTAATATAGTCAAATATACGCAAGAAGCAGTACAACGGTAATATTACCTTACATAAATATAACCAGTAATCAAAAAAATGTTCACACATTTTCAGAGACAGGAGGTTTCAACTCCCCTCCCCTCCCTTCCTTGGGTGCACCACTGCAGCGGGGTAACGGAACAAGGTTCACGCGGTTGTTCACGTTACCGCACTCGTGCAGAGGAGCAGGTTCACGACACGACGACTGCGAGTTTCTTGTGCCCTTGTTCCGCACGGCCGGCGACGACGCCCCGGCTCGCCCACTCCTTACCGCCTGCACGGACAGACGTTGTTGTGGCTCTCACAACCATCGGGTCCTAACGACAGGGAGGGACGCGAGGCCGCTTAGACAGGCCTCGGCTTCAATTTCACTTCATTGAAGTTGTAAATTGCCGCCGTCCACCGCCGTCCGCGGATTGCAACCGCGCGCGTTTAACGGCGAAATTAGGAGGGCCTCCGGCTCCACAGAACAAGCGAGCCTTCGCGATCAGCATGGTCGATGAGGCCAGCTGCTGTCCGGCGATCAGCATCGACATCGTCTTTAGCCCGGGGCAAGATCACCGAAAACAGCTCCTCTTACCATTAAGACCGACATAGTACACCGTCAAAAATTCTTATTTTTACTTAACGTCAGCTTGCAGCTTTCTTGTAACATCACAAACAATTATCGTTAACATTTTCAGTAAATACTAAGAAACATATAAATATATAAATATTGTGTGTATATATATTTTAAATTATTTTTATATACCGCAAACCATATTTACATACAAATAATTGTTTGAATGATTCTTGCAGTAGAATTAAATTATTTTGAGTGAAACCGTTGACATACGCCATAGCTGTAGTATTTGGTCCCAGAAAAACAGGCGAGACAAAAAAATTAGTTAAGATTAGATTTGTCTTCTTTTTTTATTATTTTTTTGCCTCGCCTAGTTTTCTCTTCTTGGACGACATATTGAAGAAATGGCTCATGTCCGTGATTTCAGTCACAATCAGTGTATATTTTACATCTAATAAGTTAATATAGTGTCATTAAAAATGAATGGCACTTTGTGAATGCAAAGAAAAACCAGTAAAATTTTAAAGACCACCGAGTATAGTTTCGTTTCGCATGGGAAACACTCGTTTTCATGAGGATTTGACATGTTTTAAACCACTTTAAACTATTTGCGACATTTTCTACCAGCAACTGACTGAATTCTATAATTTCTTAACAGATTCTAAATTTAATTTTTGCAAACTTTTAAACATTTTGTTACTGTGTAGAAATGGAAGCGCAAATTGTTACACTGCTCACATGTAGGGAATTTCCTGTATAGCAGAGTTTCACCTCGAAATCGATAATCTCGTCACCAATGTTATCGTCCTGTACTGCTATTGATGGACTTGTATGTTTATCTACTGTCAATTTAATTACTTGTATTTTCTTTTTACGATACTTTTTGTAGCCAAGTCCTTAGGATCACGAGTTCAAACCCTGGGTAAGTTTTGAGTTTAGGTTAGTGTAGTATGTGGAAAACACATATTTCATCCATATCACTGAGATATACTAAACACAGGAATATAAAATACAGGAATGTAAAAAAATGTATGCATATTTTGGAACCAAGCTACAAAAAAAGTTTGTTTTTGTTAATTTATCGTCATAACAAGGCAGCCGACTGTTTGGCGCTTTGAATGAGTTGCAGAGGTTTGGTAAAAGTCTTGAATATTTTGCAATGTTGCCACGTAGCGTTTCGTCCTTCAGGTTCGGCATCACTCGCCGTTATGGATGATTTTGTTTATACGTTTTTTTTCCTATTCCAAGAAAAATGTGAAATTTGAAATTATAGCAGAAATTATGTCCACCTTGCGCTACAACAGAGGGATTATGTTAACTTATAACTAGTCTACAAACAGTCCAGCAAGCAATGAGTATAAAAGTATTTGGCTAGTTGCGGTCTAATATGACGTTAAAAGTTCAATTACCATGCCTCTACAGTAGCGCAAGGTAAAAAGAATTTCCGATGTCATCGAAAATTTCACTTTACTTCGAGGATTTTCATACCAGCGAAAAGTTAAATAATATGACACGGTAAGTGATGACTAGCCTTTTAGACAGTTTTCAAGTTCTCGTTTCACATCAAATATTTTGTGGGGGCTTGAAAGCGTATTAAACTACATGAGTTTCGTTCAGATGAACCTGCGGGCAGGTTCTGTGACGTGCGCATACGTGATACATTGTACACGTGCCAGTTTAGCCCTTGTCGCTTCTTTGCTCCCTGTCCTCCTCGAACGCGGTTAAGGCTACATATAGGTAGCCGCCTACTTTGAGCGGTTTTGAGTGTTAGAGGCCAAGAAGTGCGCTTCAATTGACGTATCGCCCTAACGAACCAAGCGCTGAACTAGCATGCCAGATTCTTGCCCATACATTCATTATGGGACTTCTAGCGATGACAATATTACTTTATTGGTGGAAAGTCTATAGCAAAATTCTATCCGAGTTTCGGGGGCCGCGGTGTCCGAGTGGTCAGATCACTCGACTCCCACCTCCGGATACGATCCCCGGCGAGTTCAGCCCGAAATTTTCGCGGGGGGATCTCCCGTTTTCCCCCGCCTTTCTCATTCCGTCACTTCTCCATTGTAGGGGTTCGTTTCATGTCATATATAAGAATATGAAGATGCATATGGGCGTCCAGTCAACAGATCTGCACTCGGGGTAGAATACCCTGCCATTGGGTACACTCCCCATACGCTATTTGTTATTTTATCGGAGTTTCGCATATATCCGGTTAGTGTAATTTGAAGTACGGCAGTCAGAGAAGAACGTTTTTAGATATGCTGGAGGGCTTAGAAACAATGTTTTTAATGAGCACGGTGTCTTCAGAGGACGTGTCAGTGTTTCAGGCGCTATGCAATCCACATTAATCCCATATAAATAAAGGCAAATTTTAAGTTAACTATAGCAATACGAGTATTACACGTATCATCTCCGCGCTTTATCAAAGACACGGTCGTTCTTATTTTTGCTGCTTCTGCAAAATCAAGTATAACAAACGGTTACATTATCTTTATACTTGACTTCGGCAAACACATCTAAAATAAGAACGACTCTGTCTCTTGTAAAACGCGAAGATAACGTTGATATGTGTAATACTGTTATTGCTAGAGCCAACGTGAAATTAGCCTTGATTTATAAGGCGTTAATGCGGGCTGCGCCTAAAACATTGGCACGGCCTCTTAACAATTGACATTCTGAATCTGGCCGAAGTGTGTTTTCTTTTCCTACATTTGCAAACATGTTACACGTGCAACAGTTTCGTAAAAAAAAATATTGCAACGCATTTGAAATGCATGGTTGTCAACGTCCTTAACTCACTGTTTCAGCTCCTAAAATAGACGCGCAGACTAATTTCTTGCTGATAAAGACTGTTTCCAACATGTGGCGCGTAGTCGATGGCCAGACATTTTTATTGACCACGAACAGCTGTATTTCGCAAGATGTCTGCCACCAGCAGCCTACTTTCACCTGACTTCACCTTGCCCGCCACAATTCTCATTTGAATTCATCGAGCGGACGTCCGATAAAGTCATTAATAACAGCGTATTAAACATGGAGTGTCTCCAGGCGGCCATTACATGCTGATTAAGGCCATGCTATCTTGTTTCTACTGTTTCTATGATAATTAATAAATATTTTAGCTCAAACGATATCAGATACCACAAATCATTTGGCAGTTTCGTTTACAAATATTTTTGGCGTTATAATTTTTTCAAAACATGAATTATACAATTTCGACTTATAAATCAATCAGACAATATTTACGTACATAATTAAGTAAAACCTGTTTTGCAAATATTAGACAACATGATAGGTATCTGCCATAGTTTAAGCTTAAAACATAACTATCCCGTACACATCAGAAGAAACAGAGTAGCATCGCCTTAAGAGTGCGTGGTAGATAAGTAAACGCTGAAAACATCTATTGATTGCTAGGCTTTTTTCGAAGCCAATATGGATAAAACACTCAATGACAATCCTAGATAATGTTATTGGCCAATTTTATGAGCAAATATTTATCCAAAACTACTCATTCGTTACGCGTGATCTCTTGCGCTGCAGTTAAATGCACGAGGTTCCGGCGTCAGAGATTGTACCTCAGAAGTTCGTAACACTGGAAACAATTTTGTTTAAAACGTTGGCTAAAACTATTGTCTAGGATTACTATTGTGTAACATTCGCAAATTGGCTTCAAGAAACCTACAGTTATAGACTAATGCTTTTAGCGTTGAATTATGTACCACGCCCTCTTAATGCTGTTACGGTGCTCTAGCCTGAAGAATAACGTTCGTAGTCTATATGGCTGTAAACTTAGCACTTCTGAAAACCATCTAGTCGAAAGTTATAAAATAATTAATTTATCGTAGCTCTCAGGCGTAGCCTTAAGGGTGCCGCCTACCTGAGCGTCAGAGGTTCAGAAATGACGGGGACATAAGGGTGATCTTGATTGAAACGCGCATCAAATGCCGCACCGCTTCTACGCGCCAAGCTCTGAAATAGCGTGCAAGGTTCACGCCGAACCGTTTTTACTATTGGACATCAAGCGGTGATCATATAATTTTATTGGTGGAAGGTCTACAAGTTCAGTGCAGGTCGCAACCTGAGTTTCACATACAGTACATCCGGTTAGTACATTTTGAAGTACGGAAGTCTGAAAAGGCAGTTTTTAGCCATGGTGGAGTGCTAAGCAACAGGTTTTTTTTATTGAGGATTGTGTCATAACAATAAGGTACCGACCTTGTCTGAAGTGTGTTTTCTATTCATACGTTGGCACAATGAGCACACGGGGAATAGTTTAGTAGAAAAAAACCTGTTTACGAGCACACTGCAGCGCATTTGAAGCGTGGGGCAGACGGCCGCCTTAACTATTGACTGTACAATAAACACGGTACACTGCAATTATAACTCACGCTGTTGTTTTATATAGAAAAGTGGCGGTAACAAAAACAAATAATAATGACTGAGCGGAAAAAGAAACGTGAAGTTCTCTACGGTGGATAGGGTCGGCTTCCCGAGAGCACAATGGCAGCGATGTATATGAGTGTGTGGATGGTTGCCGCGGGGCCAGGGGCGCCAGAGAACCGGAGGACCTGTTCAATGTTTACACTTGTTGATAAGAGGCCTGTCTGGGGTTGGGTGGCGTGGGAAGAGGGCGACGACACTTCACTCCATCCTAGTTTAGACCCTCACACGTCACATTCAATCCCTGTGCTGGTACAGTTACAGCCTCCTCGTCTGTTGCTCTCTCTCATAGTTATCCCCTCCCCCGATCCATCCCTGCAATCTTCACCCGCCCCTCCCCCGATCCATCCCTGCAATCTTCACCCGCGAGCACTTTAACACTTTCCAACAAGCTCCGTCAGGTAAAAAGAAAAAAAAATAGGAAATTGAGTGAGTGAGAGATTTTGGTCAGCGCTTAACATCGAGGTCTTCAACGCTGGTGAGGAGTGACATGAATTGAGCATGGATCAGCGCCAGAATGAAGGGGCGGGGAAATGGGAGGTCCCCGAGAAAGCCCGCCGACCAGCGGCATCGTCCGGTACGACTCCCACATAAAATCCGGGGACCGACCCCGCCGAGAATCGAACCCGGATTGCCTTGGTGGAAGGCGAGAGGTCTGACCATTCGGCCACCGCGATCCCAAAGAAAATACCAAGTCTCAGCTATAACATATATTAAGGAACCATACTAGTATTCACTGGAGAAATTATGGAAAACAATTGTAAAATGTAATCGGAGTGGACGACACGAAATCGGGCATGTAAAATTTTATTTTGTTTTAGTACGGCTCGTTTGCAATTAGGTTCTTAGAGACGGTTACACGCTTCTTTGAATCAAGGGCATATAGGAAAGAAGTCGATCATGGCCTATGTTAAGGAACATTCCTGCATTCGTCTAGAGCACGGCCGTAGAAGAACAGGTCTGGACACTCGCCTGGATATTTGACACCCTTGTTGTTTGGCTGTAGTTCACCAAGTTACCGAGAATATTATTTTTTGTAGGCGCTGATGTTACGGCGGTCGGATTAAACTCCGCCCACTTCCTTTCCGCTAAGATAAACAATTTATCAAAACGTATTTTTTATCAATTTATGAAATACTTTCTTCGCTCACAAATTTAAGAAAAGGCTCCAGCAATATTTATTTACTTTATAAATTTAACAATGGAAAAAAGTGGACGGAGTTTGAGTCCGACCGCCCGGATTACAGCGCCAAAAAGTACGACATTCTCGGTAACTTGACGAACTACAGCCAAACAACAAGGGGATCAAGCAAAATACATTGTTAGATAGGCGAGTGTCCAGACCTGTTCTTCTACGACCGTGGTCTAGAGCGATTTCAGGAAACCGATGGAAAAAAATGTTATTTGCATGACAGCCTTCACAATGTCAAAAAAAAAAAAAAACAGTATTCTCATGTGCCGCAGACTGAAGTGATATGCTGTAAATGAGAGCACTACAAACAAACCAACCAACCCGTCATTTCGTCCCTGAGATGCTGGGAAAGTATGTTTCTGTGCCGTCCAAAGAAGCTGAAGAGGCCGGCGCAAGGCGTCTCTCTCGTGAGAACATGTCTGCATGTAATCGCTCCCGCATTGCAGATGGTAAACAAATACCACCCTTCCAAGATTGGTAAATAAAAAATGACATGTATAACTTGTTTTGCCATACGCAAGACGTGTTTACACAGTTGCGTCAGTTTGCTGGCGTGTCTAGGTTATTTACGACTTGAATAAAAACAGAACTAGTCCTGCAAAGTGACTTGTCTGTGACACACAGTGAGTCACAGAGTTGACGCACTGAAAACCGCAAATGACATCACATGTTTGGATTTGGAAAGGAGAGCGATGTTAAAGGCTGCCCCACTTGGGAAGTTTTACTTCCGGTACAGAAACAACCTCCGAATCAAATGTTATGCCTTCCTACAGAAATCTGAAAGTCATATGGTTTATGGGTACCGCTAACGAATGCAATTCTATAAATAATATAAATACTCTTCTGAATGCCAGCACATCATAACGTAAACTCAAAATGCAGGAGGCCGAACCAGGAATCTAACTTGGATCTTCCTGAATGCTAGTCCAATGTGTTACTACTTGCCTACATCAGGTTAGAAATAACTTATTCGTACTGTAGGCGTAACTGTGTCATTACATATGTTTACTAATAAGTAGACTATTTTGCAAAAAAAAAATAATAAATCATGCAGTATTGAATAACATCTTCCAAAAGAATTAAATCTGCAAATATAGTTTGTTAAAACACTTATATTTGCATGAAAACACTGTCACCTACGTTTTAATAATAAACACGAGGAAGTGGCTTTTTTTAAGGGTTGGGCTATGTTAAGAATAATTAACCAAATAAATTAGTTTACTGTAAAACGGAGATAATGGTGAAACATATTTATAATTGGTTTATTACTTAAGACTATTGTCAGATCTAACAGATGTCCTTTAGTTCGAAAAAAAATCGACGCACGTGAACATTATTTTATAGCAAGTTCAATTATCTGCGTTCTTCATGTTAGGATTCACTGTCCTATGCGTAATTTAAACCTCGTATAGGCGGTTCGGCATAAAGCGAGCACTCAAAAAAGCCCTGGTAAAGTTCTGTTTTCAGTCAATTCGTATCTTTTCGCGCGTAACGGCAAATGACGGGAAGTGTCTAACCTCACTGGACATATCACTTGATGTTTGCGCATGTAAAGTAAATTGTGTAGGTAGTATGAATAGATACAGTTGAACAAAAAAAATATTAATTATATAAACTACAGTTATGTCGATTTCGGTTGGTTCTTTTTCTGTATTATTGTATTTAAATAGGAATCACACGGAACCATATTGTGTAATTTCGCTGCCAACCATACAAGCTGTAAGGGGACTATACGCAATGTTGAATTATATGCAGTAACGGCTAGTGATATTTTTCGAAGGTAAAATTTTTAGTGCTCACTTTATCCCGGACGCCCTATGTAATAATTCACTGACTGCTGTTGTAGTGAGTAGCAGACAAATGGTCGAGTCTTCAGCATAAATAGATCAGTGGAATCTGACATGTAGGTCATTGATCACTCGACATTTCCCTCTCCTTGTGCAAACTTTTGTAGGGAATCAACAAAATACGTATCATGTTTGCGTTTTAGTGATTTCTCAGTTATGCACCAACAAATAGTAAAAATAAATAAAAGTAAACGGGTTCAGAAAAAATCTAGGAATACGTACACATTCTTTGTCCATTTCCTGAGAGATAATTGAGGAAAATAAAAGCAGAGCTAGACATGGTGTCTACAATTTCCTGTAATAATGCAACACTGCCATCGCTTTGAATTGTGGGTGATCGGGATACTAACGTGTTCGAGTCGTGAATGGTAACGTCCAACGCAGATATCTACCATTTTGTTTTACGATTACAGGCGGTGTTGTTCCAGCATGCAATGTAAAAAAAATAACAATTTTTACCACTTTTGAGGAGCTGGTAATCGTGTTAATAAACGGAATGTATATTTCAAATGTTATATACATAGTTTTAAGTGTTTCTTCTTTTCGTAGACAAGTGAGAGTAATGGCAGGAAATATTTTCCACATGTCGACCTGGAAGGAGGGCTGTGCAGGACAGGACTTGGCTCGGCGGCATTGTCGCAGTGTGGTGGCGCTCGTAAAATGCTAGGAGGGAGTCCTTCTGTCGTGGCGGTCCTTTGTCGAGTGCCGACACGCCGCAACGGGGCATTTACTGCCGACACAGGTCCGCGTGCACGGAATGGGGACGTCCAACCCCAGTCCCAAGTCTTCATCGTCTGTCTACCCGCGTGGTCACAGTCGCCCTTCGAAAAGGAAAGTGGCGTATCCCTGGCTATTACAAGGTTTAATGCTACTTATACCATTGAATACCTCTACATGTTCAATGCCTAGACGTCCCCCTTCTCGTATTATCTGCTTGCTTGTCCAATACCTTGAGCTATTCAAGAGTAAAATAAATACACACACATTAATTCTGAAATATATATATATATATATGTGTGTGTGTGTGTGTGTGTGTGTGTGTGTGTGTGTGTGTGTGTGTGTGTGCATTTAGTTTATACATACCTTTAGTTTACGAGATAGATCCCAAATGCCTGTGAGCGGGAATGAAGGGTAGGTTGTCCACACTGCCATGTCATTTTGCTCGAGAACTAAGGGTCTGACGACTTTTCGCCAAAGAGTATTTTCTGCGTAGTTTTGGTCACTTATTCGCGTGGTGCAGTCCGTACCCGCGAATTATATGACAGCCTGTATATACAGCGAAGGCTTGAAGCGCTGTTATACAGGTACATTTTCTTCTTACAAAAATTAGCTCGGCCAGTTTTTCCATGATATCATTTCAAAGCAAACATTTGCATGTTTTTGTTCTTATCCACCGCGAAAACCAATCAACATAATTAAACGAAATAATTTTCGTTGAAACTGCATGTGACGATGCTACTGCTTGGCCTGTATAAAAATCCACTACAGGATATTTTTGTATTAAAAGAAAATTTTACAATCGTAGCAAAAAAAAATTCAAAATTTCAGCAATTAAATAAATATATAAAATTTGTAATGGGTTTTTGTATAGACTATGTCAACCAGTAGCCCGTGGTATGTAGTTTCAATTTGAAATTTTTTTGTTTCACAATGTTTATTGGTTTTCGCAGTGGACAAGAACATAAAAGACATGCAAATTTTGACTTTGAAATGCGATTGTTGGAAAACTGACTGAGCAATTTTTTTTGTAAGAGGAAAATGTACTCCAATGTAACGTCTCCACAATATTCCATACAAATATAAAATTACGATTATTCCCCACTTGAACGCTTGTAACTGCTGATTGTCTTGACAATCAGTTCTTTTTTTTTTTTTAAATTTAAATGTGGATGAACCACATTTTTAGTGTAAAACAGGACTTTTTTTTTTCTGCCATTCCGATGTCGAGGAAATATATTTAGAGTTGACACCCAACAAATTAATGTAATTCATCGTAAAGTTTAACACGAATTAAAATAAATGTTTTGAATAAAAACAATTCCTTTAAAAAATACAGAATCTATTTAAAATCGTCTTACAGTTTTGTTGGAAATAGTGTTTACTGAATGAAATATTGAAATGTCTTACAAAACTGCATTTTTTAAAATACAAATTTCCAAATTATACATTATATGACACTAAGCATTTCAGGTAACAAAATTGTAAATTTCCTAGTATAGCATTATTCTGCCGTAAATTTTACGTATACTAATTTTTGTTTTAAAAGAGTTTCCTTAGTAATCTATATATATATATATATATATATATATATATATATATATATATATATATATATATATAAATGAAAGGTGACTGATTGACTGACTGACTGACTGACTGACTGACATATCAAACTGCAGCCCAAACCACCGCACCTAGAATCGTGAAATTTTTGTGGGGGTTCCCTTCAGGTCGTAGGCGAGCACTAAGGAGGGATTTTTCAAAATTCGACCTCTAAGGGGGTGAAAAGGGGTGAAATGTGTTTCCGAAGAAACGTCGATAGAGCTTAAACCCGACGGCCTATCATCGTGATTTTTACTTTGATAGGACACTCGTAAAAATGCATATTAGCAAATTTAAGGATTTTTCGAAGTTCAAATTTTAAGGGGCTGAAAAGACGTTAAATGTGTTTTCAATCAACTATCGATATCTATCGAACCCTTCGGGATAGAGAGTTGATATTCACTTAAAGATATTGCTTACGTAAATACCCAAAAAGTAATTTTAGGTTTTTTTGAAATTCGCCCCCCAGACAGTAAAAAGGGGCAAAATGTGTTTTTAATGAATCGTCTTTATCTTTGAAACACAATTGGCTATCGTCGTGATTTTAACTTTAATTGGTTACTTTTACAAATGTCTATGGCAGGACTCAAAATCGTTTCGAAATTCTTTATTTAAAGGGGTGAAAATACGTGAAATGTGTTTTCGATTATCCTTCCATATC
>PNEQ01038959.1:6532-17859 GCA_003012365.1 Medauroidea extradentata | reverse complement strand
ATGTTGAATATTCTCATTACTCATCTTTCGTATAGTTTTATATGTATTGTTTTTCTTAGCTTTATTTTCTTTAATTATAACTGTAATCAGTTGTGAGTTATGATCTGTTAAACCAGGATCTATATTAGAGACCGTTAAGTTCATGTTCACATTACTGACCACATAGTCAATAGCAGAAGCTGTCTGTACTGTGCATCGCGTAAATGTTTTGATTTTATTATCTAGGTTGTGAGACTGCAATATATCAACAAGTAGTTGTTTATCCTTATTATCAGTACTATAATCTATGTTCAAGTCACCACAAAGAATAATTTGTTTAATAGCTTGTTTGTTGATTTTTGTTAACATAGCATCTAATTTTTTTAAAAATACTTTAACATCGGTAGCGATTTCATAACATAATTAAGTAGCAAAACTTCTGTGCTGCATACACACTATCACCGTTTACTAACAAATTTCGCTACTTAAAGAAGAAAAACATATTTGTGATTTTGGTTGCTATAATCCATGAAGTGTAATTGTACGATTCCCGAAAGATATTTCACAGACAAGACATGCATGTGATTCCCAAATAAGTTAAACTATCTTGTATTATTTAGGTTTTGATAACTCCGGAAATTGTGTGTTTAGTAGGAATGAAGACTTTTATTTCTATTCAGAACACGTTGGCAACCCTGCTAGCATACTTTGCATGCGCGGTCGCTGAAAGTACGCAACTCTTGAACATACACTACGATGAAAAACAGGACGGGCTCTTTCGCTGATATTAAGGGGCCTCCCTACCTGCGCTTGAAATGCGTTGCAGCGAGTTGCGAGTATTATTTTTCTGACGAAACTATTTAACGTGAATTATATTTGTATATCTACGAAAAGAACACACACTTCAAACTATGTCGGAATTGTTTGAAATTTTTGGCACGTTTATTGCAAATATCATTTTTGGAACCCTCAAAATGACCAGTCGGATTAAAAAAATATCCATAGAAACAAGCCTTAGACTTTGAACTATGCAGTCCACAAATAAAATAATGTTGTCAATGCTTAAAGTCTCATAGGAAAATAATAATAGTAAAGCACTGCACGCCAGCTGAGTGGCTTGCACGGAGAGACGATAATGTATTACATACGTCGGCCAACGGCAACCTTACCGCTCCTGCCTCACACACACACACACACACACAGCCTATCTAGGGAGGCCCCTTAAAGTAAAGAAAAACTACAACCTGGCACCTGTAGTTCAATGTTGCATATCTAATATTCCCCCATTAGGCTTAAATTAGTAAATAAATAAATAAATAAATAAAATATTGAAAAATTAAAAGTATTCGTACCAGGGGATATTCAATGTTTCGTCAAGAAAACTGCCAAAACAGTATTTTTTTTTTTTTTTTTTTCATTAAAATCCAACTTCTTCCCTGGTGAGGAGCCCAGGACAGTCCGCTTTAAGAGTGCGTTGTAGATAAATAAATGCTGAAAACATCAATTGATTTCTACGCTTTTTTCGAAGCCAATATGAATAAAATACTCAATGACAATCCTAGGTAATGGTATTTGCCAACTTTATGAGTAAATATTTAACCAGAATTACTAATTCGTTACGCGTGATCTCTTGCGCCGCAGTTAAATGCACGAGGTTCCGGCGTCAGAGATTGTGCCTCAGAAGTTCGTAACACTGGAAACAATTTAGTTTCAAACGTTGGCTTAAACTATTGTCTATGATTACTGTTGTTTAATTTTCGCAATTTGGCTTCAAGAAACGTACAGTTATAGATTAATGCTTTCAGCGTTGAGCTACGTAACACGTCGTCTTAAAGAGGTGGTCGGTGTTCAGTATGTTACTTTCACTTTAACCCCCCCCCCCTCTCCCACGACCCTTTTACACAAATCCTGGCTACGTCACTGCTACAACGAAAGTGGTCGTGGCATGGAAACGCAGGGCGCTGCAACTGGCATCTGTCTTCTCGCCTCAACATAACACAGTGTGTGTGTGTGTGTGTGTGTGTGCGTGCGTGCGTGTGTGTGGGGGGGGGGGTCGATGCTTGGTTGGAGGTCAGCGCGTGTGATGCGACACCGGAACACCACGTTAGGGCAACAATGGCACGACGCGGAGACCGGGTCGCGGCGGTGACCCGGGTCACGACCCCTGCGTGCTGGCATGTCGGTCTAGTGGAGTCTTGGGAGGGGGAAGGGGGGATCCTGACGCCTAGCTTTATTCGCTGCAAGTCTCTCGAGAGAACATTCCACCCTGCATTACATATCCTCACACCCTCCTACCAACAATCCTTTTACATCTTCAGCCACAAATTAGTTCGTAATTTAAGAGGGCGTGGTACTTAATTCAACGCTAAAAGCATTAATCTACAACTGCAGGTTTCGTGAAGCCTATTTGCCGAAATTAAACTGTAGCTATCCTAGACAATAGTTTTAACCAACGTTTTCAACAGAATTGTTTTTAGTGTTACGAATTTCTGAGGCACAATCTCTGACGCCCGAACATCGTACGTTTAACTGCGGCGCAAGAGATCACGCGTAACGATTTAGTAATTTTGGATAAATATTTACTCATAAAGTTGGCAAATGCCATTATCTAGGATTGTCATTGAGTATTTTATCCATATTGGCTTCGAAAGAAACGTAGAAATCAATTTATGTTTTCAGCGTTTATTTATTTTATATGCACTCTTAAGACAGAGATAGTCACCATATTGAATTTTTGTATTTTGTGTCATAACTTTTCTTCTGGGTAAATTTATGGAACCTTAACCTAACTCGGGAATTGAATACGTGCAGATAGAATTTTAGATACCGTAAATATCGTTTTGTCATTATGTTGTTACAGATCGAATTGCAGTTTGAAAATTCGTATTACTTTCTTAACTGCAATTCGATCTGAAACAAGAGTAACGGAAAATAAACATTTGTGGTGTCTAGCATTCTATCAATATTTATTCTATTCCGTAGTTAGGTTAAATATATAAAAATTTACCCAGAAGAAAAGTTATGACACAAAATACAGAAATTCAAGATGGTGACTATTACTCAATCTTAAGGCCATTTGGTCTTATTTCTACTGTTTTTGCGATAATAACTTTTTTTTAACTTAAACGAGAGCAGATATAAAAATTTTTATGGCCGTTTTGTTTAAAATGGCTTTTGCCGTACTAGCTATTTTTTTTTCTTTCAAAACAAGAATTTAAACAGTTTCTACCAAAAAGTCAACAAACCAGAATTTCGTTAATTACATAATTAGGAAAAAAACATATTATTTGTTGCCTTGAAAAAAAATCAGTCAATATGGAGAAGTTGATTTTAAACAAAACTTCCAAACAGATTTTTGACATCTGCTCTCGTTTAGGCGTAAAATTAATATCGCTCAAAAAAGTATAAATATAAGAGCATAGGTTTAAGGGTATGGAAACATTGTAATTTTGTACATTTGTGTGAAATATTGTTAGTTTTGTAGACATTACGTGGGAGTACATCAACGAATTTACTCACAATGGCACTTCAATAGTAAAAATGTTTACTGTTTTGTCAATAATCCACAAAAAAAAAAAACAGTGAACGTAAATAAATTAAAAAAATTACTCTGAAACTACATGACACGGGATACTGAATGACATGTTTTAAAATACATTACAAAATGCTTTTGTATTAGTAAAGAGTTCTGAAATGTTCAATTTTTTGCCTTATCGATTTTTTTAAACACAAAAAGGAATTGTTTATAAAATGGCCCAATGTCATAATTAGGAACACACCGATGATCCTCTGGAAACCCCGGAACTCCCTCGTCGTATTACTCGTTGCCGCAGACAATCTCGCTGAACACTCTTGAATTCTTCAACCCATGACTATCACCACAACTCACACCAGACACCTGCCAGCAAAAAACTCTCTTGTCTCTGCCTCAGCTCTCTGTTATACCCTTAGTAAAAAAGTCAAGAAGTTTTGTGACAAGCCTGTCTCGAAGCTTCTAGAAGAATGTCGCATCAGGGTCAAAGCACCATCCCGCAGAAGAGAGTACACACAGGAAAACTCTAGGCCGTGATATCTGCTGCTATTCGAGTATTTACGAAACCCGAGATAGGTTAGCCGGTGGCTTCTGCGGCGCGTCGCAAAAGGGTAACATGAGCAGCATAGTGCACGCCGAGATTCTTTTAATCTACCGCTGTTATATCAGCTTACACTACTCGCACGATAATCGCGGCGTGCAGGTAGCTGTTGCGGCAGCACGAAAGGTAACACGAGCCGTACAGTGTATACAGAGTTTCCTTAAGCCCAGTACACACGGGCATCTTTCTTGTACATGAAAGTGAGCATCAAATGTCTACAAGAAAGAGAACACTAGCTAGTGTTCTAGCTAGTATCCTACCAAATTAAGTGTTTAGTTCACACGGCCAACTTTTTTGTACATTCTGGTGTACACCGTTAAAATTTGAATACAACTGTATCTCGAGTATTGAAGGTAATAAGTACAATACTTATTGCACCTGCACCAAAAATAAGCTTTAAAATGTAAAAATGGTCTCTAGTTAATTATATTCAGATGTAAAATGACATGACGCACAATCAGCAAATATTCCTTTAATAGTATATTTTGTTCAGCTAAGACCCTATTTATTTATAAATGCTTCGTATTTGTAAGCTATTTTGTTCAATAACATTTGCACATGCATAAAAATTGTTTGTTTATATTCGACTAGTACAAGAAAGATAATGAAAAATAGAACCGTCCCTATTCCGCACTAGCTAGTATACAAGTCCTTGTATGCTAGTCACTAGTATTCTCGGTGGCCGTTCACACGACACAAGTCGAGGTGAACAAGAAAGTGTTCACCTTCTTGTACAAGAAAGATGCCCGTGTGTACTAGGCTTTAGTTCTTCTCATACTGCTCGCAAGATAGTCGCGGCTCGCAACAGTATGTAACCGACATATTTTAACTCTTTGCATTCTATGGGTTTTTCGGGATAAAGTGAGCACTAAAGATTTAACCTTTGAAAAATATCACTAGCCGTTACTGCATATAATTCTGCATTACCATTAGTCCTCTTACTGCTTGTATGGTTAGCAGCGAAATTATGCAATATAGTTCTGTATATTTTTCTATTTAAATACAACAATACTGAAACAAAATCAACCGAAAGTGGCATAATTGTATTTTACATAATTAATAAACTTTTATTTATCAAACTATACAGGTTCCTACTGACTGCACAGTTTATCTTACACGCACAAACATCAAGTGATGTGTCCATAGAGGTTAGACACTTCCCATCGTTAGCCGTTACGCGCGGAAAGATACGAATTGAAATTGAAAGTCGAACTTAGCAGAGCTTTTGTGAGAGCTCACTTTATTCCGAACCACCTATAGTGTGTAGTTCTGTACTGTATATAGGTCATGTCCAGCAATTTTCCGTTTTTTAAATTTAATTTTCAAGTTTAAGAAGGCTGCCTAGGTGGACGTATTTTGCGCTTCCGCGACCTCGATGTGCGGAACTATTGATGGCGATCCAAGCACACTAGCCAGGTCTACTCACAGTACTTACTTGAGAAAACAAACGGTAGCCTAATCAACAGAGGAAGTAAGTCAATAATTTTTCTGTGGCGCCCAACTTGGGGCCATGAAGATGGACATGAATGCAAGAGAAGGCCAAAACTTTGCCCGGTCCACCCCTTAGACATCATCACCAGCCGACCACTACATTGTCCTAACCTCTATGTGCAAGTCACTGAACTGGTAATATCTTCTCGTCGATAGCTCGCCTTAGTAGGCAGTCACATTATTAGATTAGCAAGGGAAGGGCAAAATCTCAGCTTGAGACATTTAAACAGTAACCCAAGTAGAGCTTTCATGTTTCCAATAAGCCATTCATAATATTTTTGTTAATCATAACTTTTAAAATGTAATTACATATGTTATTGAAAACAGACGAATAATGACAAGGTTCTTGAATTAAAGTTTTTTCCAAAAAAATTTACGAGATTAATTTTTTTTCTGAAAATGTAGTTTTTAAAATTGATTAACTGCTGAGGTATTCAAGGCCGTCTTTAGTAGAAAGCAAGAGTCTTGAGTGTGGCAACGTTGCATCGGGGGCTTGCTGCCGGTTACTCATTGGCTGCTGTAGTCCGGTATTCATAGTCATAGTTGCGAGGAAGATGCGTGCCATGTTCTGCATGTTGGCAGGTAACGATATTCTTGAACAATTTGTGTCTTGTTTGCGTAACGTAAGTTGCGTGATGTCCGGACCTATCATATCCTACTCGCAACCGCAAACTGCTCCAAAGTCAAATAGGATGGACGAAAGCCGATTCATAACCTCTCTCTTTGCCTGGAAAATACGGTAATTTAAAATTAAATAATGTAATGTATAGTTTTTTTAATATCATTGTAATAATTACTTTTCGATGTTACGAGCGAAAGTTTTAACATTGGTAAGCATTCCTTGTGACATATTTACATTAATATCCGCCATTTTGTCAGCCTCGTTGGACTTGCAAACGAAACGTATTAGCGAGACAAGCTCAATTCGTCCATGAATGCGCAAAGTCTTCCGAGAGTTGTTTACGTGTGCGCGGACTCGTATCCATCTCTTACCCGCGATTAATTTTAGGGCTTGTTACCTGAATGTTTATGGCTATCACTCCTAGGCTGTGTTCCAACTGGCACTTTTTACTAACAATTTTGTGCACAAAATCTGTGACGTATTTTGGTGTTTTTTGTTTTGTAAACTACCGAAGGTTACAAATTACCATTTAGAAAATGCTAAACCCCAAATTGTTGCCATATTGCAATAAGCAGGAAAACAGTTTTTTTTTAAAATTATGTTAAAGTTAATGAACCAATTTGTGAATTTGTTTCAAATTCTTTTTTAACGTTCGAAAATTAGTCCTATACGCAATATCGAAACTAAAACATTCCCCAGATTCGACAATCGGACAGGCAGCAGAGCAAACTGCCACTAACTGACAGTCGAGGTGTTCCCGTTAAAAACTCACCAAAAACAAAACGCAGAACTGCAAATTCCGTATCCAAAGTGAGTTGTAACACGGCCCTGTACTGTGTAGACGTGTACATGTCACTAAGAGCGTGTCCGAATTCACCTGAAGTACTTACTTAAGCGTACTTATCTCCGGAAATGACATCACAAGGGACTGTCCGAATTAGAAGTAAAGTATGCAACTGCTCGAGGAAGCACAAGGAAACGAATGTGTGCACTTCTGTGTCCTTCTCGCGTCTTCGTAGCTCTGGTGTGGTCGCCATCTTGAAAAGTTAAAATTACAGTTTGTAGGTTATGTATACTAGCATTGTAAGTTTCCCTACAGACTTTGGCATTTTGTCTCATTATT
Source organism: Medauroidea extradentata (assembly GCA_003012365.1). Taxonomy (NCBI): domain Eukaryota; kingdom Metazoa; phylum Arthropoda; class Insecta; order Phasmatodea; family Phasmatidae; genus Medauroidea; species Medauroidea extradentata. Next base: position 10,511 of record PNEQ01038959.1, on the reverse strand, counting down.
GTAGGATAGTTTTCTATCTTAACTCGTCGCAACGGTAAACAGTGTCAGTCGCTTCGGGCGGAAAACAGCATCGCGGGTTTCTTTTGTCGACCGTTTCGAACGTTACGTCACTTCCGTGCCGACTCCACCCACCGCCGTGTATGCTTTTGTCATCTGGCGCCAGTCGGTCGTGTGTCTCGCCTACACAGTAAATAAAATCGTACTTTTATATGAATGAGCGTGTAAACTAATTTCAGAACATTTATCAATCCAGATTCTACAACAAGAATGTCGCAGGTCATTAAAGTTGTCTAAATTTTCTAAATACCTGAGGGCACTAGTGTAATATAATTTTATGAGTACAGAGATTATTGTGAAACAAAATGACCTCCGATGGCATGTCACATTTTACAACTTCTGATAAAAAAAATTCCTTGGAAACTGGTTGCCAAAACAATGTTTGTTACTCGTAAAACAATTCATGTAAAATGTGCAAGAATTTATTTTGAAATGTACAATTTTTATTTGTAAATATATAAAATGTTTGTAAAGATACAGACATATTTTTTATATTAACAAGCGTTTCCTGTAAAGTTTACAATATATATTTTTTAAACTTACGAAAATATTTTAGGGGCTAGTTTCATAGAATTTTTTTTAAGCACAAGAAAAAATTACTGTGCATTTTTGCGATATTACAACTCCGTGGTATACTGTGTTTCGTATTACTTGAAAAATGTTTACAGCTACTTACGGAAATAACCAAGGCTCTTAAATTTAAGCGAAAATATTTTTCCAACACCATTAGTACTTTTAGGGTGAGGTCTGGACTTAACTTGGCCTAATGTCAATGCGGAACGAACGGTGGAAGTGAAAAAGAACTGGAAATGTGTAAACAGTTAAAATTTCAATTCAGATTGACGCATATTGAAACACAACGTAGTTTCGCCAAAATCCAAGGTTCCTAACAATAGTTGTTTAGGGCACTGTCTGCACCAATTTTCATTGTCATATTTTAATTTTTATATTTGCACCACTATATATTTTCCCTTTTATACACATAAATTGTGAGTAAATTTTGCTCAAATGATATTGTTTATCTATCATAGGTTTTTGCGTAATAGCTCGTAAATGTTAAATTTGGCATTGTCATGGTTTTAGGCACGACATTAAAACCATCAGACGTACCATACTTAAAAAAAATTGTATTTAAATAAAAATTCCTGAAATTTACAATGAAATTTTAAAAAAGAATCAGCAATTTTTTAAATACAAAAATATGTATTTATTTTTGTGATTTTACATACGAGAACTTGTAGCATACAACACCGTTATTCACTGTGAATTTTTTCAGTTTGGTATGTCAGTTGGTTTTAGCGTCGTACATAAAACCACAATATGCAAAATTTGTCATTTACAGGCCATTACGCAAAAACTATGAGATAAAATATTTCATTATGTCAAAATGTGTTCACAATTTATGTCTAAAATGAGAAAATAATATCTAGTACAATTATAAACATATGACGATGAAAACTGCTGTAGACCGTGCCCTTAACCTTTTGCAATGTGCGCCACCATACAAGACAAAATGTACAGCATACATGGTAGAATGTACATCTCAAGACCATTTTATGACTATAAATGTCGACTGGCATAGCTTCAAACATCTACAGAACTTAGAAGTAATGCCTACAGAAATATCCAATTTTACTGAAGGTATGCGAAACAGAGATTACCAGGTTTCTATAAAGGCGTGAATATCTTCAGAAGCACATCATATCTGTACATTTTGCTGATAAGTCCTGCTACGAATTGCGGACACGAAACATTACAGGGCAAACTGACCATATATAGTGATATACCTTGATATCGTGGTAAACCACTTTGCGGGCTTCACGTAATTGGTAAGTATCTGTACACATAGTTCACAAGGTTACCAACAGAGAGCAGGCTTGTGTAGTTTCGACAATAAGTGGCCAAAGTGTCAAATTTAAGATAACAATTAAAATGTTTTGCATATTTGTTACTGAAGTTCGAAGCCTTAGTATTGCGAAGTAGGTTTAACGTACGTAGAGCCACTGAATTTTGGTGAAAAAAATGTTGTACCAACTTGTCTTAATGCCAACATGCACACCTACATCTCTGCTGGAAGGTTATTGGTAGAGTGGTTTATTATCGTGTTGATTTATAAGGCTTCAATAGTTCAGATACTATATTGTAACAACTTTGCTGTCGTGGGTGCAACCAGGCTCGTTTGGGATGAAAGGCTTGGATGATTAAATAAATGACTTGAAATTAAATTTATTACAATCTCTAGAAAACAGTATATAAAGTACACGAGCCTTACTATTACTATCTTTTGACCAATATTTGTAGTTATTATATACAGGTAATCTAACTGAAAGTCTAATATACTACTATAGTATTTAATTAATAAACGTCTCTCTCTCACTCTCTCTCTCTCTTTCTCAGTCCTCCGATCGCATAAGTTTCTATCTAAGAATGTCCCGCAATGCACAGCTACAGTCCAACCAGTTCGTTTACTTTCTCACTTACTCACACTACTCCAAGAGTATCACCGCCGTCCACACCTGTGTAGCCTCTCCTCGATCTGCTGGTCCCGCCTCGTCCCTCGCTGCCAAGTCTGTCGCGGACACTCACCGGCTAAACGCCACAAATAGTCTCTCTGCTCGCAGTGGGCCGGTGTTCATAGTCGCCCACGATGACTCCCAGAATATTCTTACACCTCGCCGACCATGCTGGTTGATGTAAGCTGAATGTTCTAGGTGTTGCGGTAACATTCAGTTACGTACGAGCTGAATGCTTGTCCCGGATGACTGATAGGTGCTCATAAATTCAGAAGGCCTGTGACGTCAGTCCGGCCCGAGTGGCAAGCGTTGCCAGAGGTGGGAAGGTTTGGGGAGGAGGAGGGGCGCAGTCCACCGCCTCGTCACTGCGACTAGAGACAGCGAGCAGGGGAGGGTGGAGGTGGCATGGCTCCTCAGGTCGTTCAGCCCAATGCCTTCGAGAGTGCTGACTCGTCGCAATACGTATGGCGAGGCAAATTAATTAGCTAAATCCCTATCATCATATTTTCAAGAATAGTCGTCCAGAAATCTTGAACTGGATTAAGTAATGAAACATTTGTTGTGATGAATTACATGGGGATTTAAAGCAATTGAGAGGGCATAGTACATAATTCAGCACTAAAAAGCATCAGTTTAAAATAGTAAATTTTTCAAAACAATTAAAAAAAAAACAGTAATCTTAGACAATTTCTCAAGTAATGTATATCTGAAGAACTATCTCTGGCGCTGATATCTCGTAATATTCGATTGTGGCTGAAGAGATCACGTTTAATATATATGCATCATTCTGGGTAAATGTTAGCTTATTAAGTTGGAAAATATCATTATCTAGGTTTGTTGTTTTATCTTTTTTTTTTTCGTTTTGACTTTCAAAAACGTGTAGATTGCAATTGGGGTTTTTTAGTGTTTATGTATCTATCACGAACTCAAGTAGTTTATATATATATATATATATATATATATATATATATATATATATATATATATATATATATATATATATATATATATGTTTGTTTTAGGGATAACTCTACAACAGTTCTTTTTTAATTTAACAATTAAAAATTATATTTCTGGAATCGTCATGTACTCCTCTGAAAATTCTACTGCTCTCTAAAAGCAAATATTTTTCATTATGAGTTATATTTTAATTCCGTCAAATATGGCGGGAAGCCCGCTACGCTGACGACACTGACGAGAAAGAGTGTCTTGTAGAGACATGAACTTTTCGCGAAAAGAATTTTGCCCCACTTTGTTCCAGTACCTTATGTGCACGTCTGCAGTTCTGCTTCATAGATATTGGCAGCGTGCCTTTGAACTGTGACGTTTCTCATTTGACTGTACCAATCACAATAAGGTTACTGTAACACCACACGTCTGTGATTTGCGTGTAAAACCCCACGACACAC
>PNEQ01038958.1:0-11262 GCA_003012365.1 Medauroidea extradentata | reverse complement strand
AGAATACTTCCAAAAACGTCTGGGTTCGAGGCTAAAACGAAAGAAATCGCAATCAAACCGAAACGAAAACTAAACAAAAAGAGAAAAACCTACATTCAAGACACAACAAAAACAAAATAAAATTAAAATAAAATATTGGATGTGAGTCTTGACATAATAAAATATTGTAAATAACATTAAAATAGCTAACTAGTAAGAGGCAAATTAACTAACATTCTAGCCAAAGAGAAAATGTAAACATTAGGTTAAAGAATACAACAAATAGAAGTACATAAACAAACAAAATATTTAGGTTAAGTTTAAAAACATAAACAAATAAAATAAATAAGCTATCATTCTATAGCGAAATGCTATAGTGTCTTGCTTGTTAAAATTGATGAACCTCGTGCGCATCTCTTCTATTGAGCCTCCTCATGATCCTACCAGCCACCCTTACACCCTTCTTCCATGACGACACACCGCCCTACGGTCGGCCGCCAGTCGCTATGCCACCGACTGCATGTAGACCACCAGGCCACGCATCTACAAGGGCCGGCAGAGTGTGGGTGGCATACCCAAACACTGAACATATTGCACGACCCCGGAGCGAGTGCACCTCCCGGCACTGGACTGAGAGTGAACATTACCTTCGCCACTCCCTCCCTCTGCTATCACCAGCTCACAGGGTATATCCAGTGAGTGCAGAGAGGAAATCCAGTGTCATTCTGGCATCAACCGTGTCACGATGCCTTCTATCAGCAGCTGTCACTTACTTCATACGTTTACGGCCTGCAACTTTGCCACAAAAATCAGCTCCCACACTGCCTTAACCCGGACAGCCATCACTCTCCAAACGAGTCACATCCGTGCTAGATGGCACTATGTAAACTGTATACTAGTCAAACCATTTAATAAATACAACTCTACCTTAACTATGTTTGTCCTTTCTTCTTCATTCGTTTTGGTTTTCCTCCCAGATCCAACCCAGGATCTCTTTTTTCGAGGCAAGTAAGATTACCTGATTAGCTTTTACGGCCCTTCCAGCCTTCCCAACAGTGTCTGCGACTACAGTCATTGGTTTAGCAGGCTAATCTGGTATCACTGACGACTCCAATTGGCGTTGCCCGATCGTGACGGAGGAGGGCACCAATACGCCTTTGATAAATATTGCAGCTCACTCAATAAGAGTCTATGCCTCCCTGACACCCTACACAGCTGACAGCAAGAGCCAGGGAGTAATAGCATTAGCTCCCTGAAAGCCGTCCCCAAGAATTTTTACAGACACCTCACAAGCCAATCCTTAGAGCACTGCGAATTATGGAACTTCACTGCAACCTTTATATGAGAATTTCCCCCTCTCTATCACCAACATTTTAATCCACACATGCCCCTACGCCCCGAAATAGGGTGGGCAAGCAGTATAAAGAGTGGATCACCTTGGCCCACGGTAGTAGAGCTGGTGGGAAGGGCCCTGCTGCTCCTAACAAGTACACCAGAGGGACAATGTCACAGCACATCACCTCGTACAGACCGGCATATAACTGAGGTCACCAGACTGAGTTACTAGAAATTCCAGGGACTATACCCAGCACCAAAGACTTTGTTCACGGAGCCATATGCAACTTGTTCCCAGAAGCCAAATTGAGATGCCATCCGGCAGATAATTAGGCCTATCCACCACTGACAGGCATCAAAATCAAAGCTGACTCTTTTGGTAAACGAACTCAAGATCGCCTTGGTCACGAAGGAATTACGATGTTGTGCCACTGGCATGCCATATCTATGGACCTCTTCACATCACTCTTTCTTGCCCTGCTGGCACTCTTTTCCTTCTTTTGCACCAGTTAGAATCTTGCACCACCGCAATGGGCGACTATCTCTAGGATGTGCTGCAACCTATCAAACCACAACTCGCAACGCACTGCTTCCGAAAAGAGTGAGTGGTCCATGTACCTCTGCAGCCCTCGCCTCCTCCGTGTTCACCCCATACCTCACAGCTTTGTAAGGTACTCTACGAGAGTACATGATAGCAGTTTGTCACATACAGTTAACCTCACAGCTGACTACCCCAGCTCACTACTGGGAATTGGCTAGCAGTAAAAATCTATGTATCTTGCTGGTGTACACAATTGCTTTCCCAGCATAAGAACTGTTCCACCCATACTGCGATGCAGGGGCTACCCTTGCACCCTCAACTAGAACGATGTGCTTTGCAGTGTTATTTGGATGCTATCTGATGTATTACTGACCTAGGGTACAGACTGTTGAAGATGGCATGGGATTAAAGGTATGTTCAGGTCTACTTCACATGTAAGACATTTGTCTCAATATAATTCACAAATATTTGAAAGACATTTGCTGTTGTTTGTATATTGTTACAATAAATACGCCTACATTTTGAGGAGCTAAATTTAAATACTGTACAGACTTTTACTTGCAAAATTATTAATTTATCTACAAACCATGAACAATTTGGGATGGAAAATAGATGAAGTACAGTTTTAGTATTAAAGAGATAATGTACAGAAACCTATCTAATATGATATATACGGACCCATGGAAATGGTAACTCCTAAAATACTGCGAAGTTTGACGTGATTATAAATTTTCTGCGAATTTCAGCATAAATTCGTTTATAGCTGTTTTACACTAATTCTGATGCCTCAGCGGATGTTTGTCGCAAATCAATTCAGATACAATCGTCAAAATGTCTACGTTTTCCTTTCAGATACTTCTGGTTTTGTTTAATTATAGTTTTTCTGTAACGGTATTAGCCCAGGCATTCCGTTTTAATAGATGTTAACCTCTTTCACTATTTTAATGGTTTTAAGAAACAGATGAACGAAAAAACACATTCACAGTTACTTCACACATTCAACCACGTAAAAAACCCTAATATTTACATTTCACGTGTTCCACCCATGGTAGTGGCCATAGATAAACTTGCGCAAATATACTCATTAATCAACGTATTTTTCATTTGATGCGTATCAAGATCAACTCATGCATGACCATGGTCACGTGGTATCGTGATCTCGATATATCCACAAGATGGTGGCAGAGACATCGTAGCGGCAGCAAAACTTCGACATATCACCAGGACTTAAATATTAGTGCATGTTTGTTTATATGTTGTTCGTTTTTGGCTTTTCTGGCAGGTATAATGTGTTTATATTTTAGATTTTCGTAACAGAAATAAAATAAACATATCATTGAACGGATCCCTGTGTAAACAGTGATATTGTTATGTTACTCTTTTTTCAGTAATGTATTTAAGTAGTTTATTGTGCATGCCGCCAATACAGTTTTTTGGATGCTATATTTAGAATATGTAAAATGTTAAGGTTGTTCCACTTGTCCATTGTCAATAAATTTCCTGATGTATGAATGCTTAAGTAAAAAATATACAGTATGTATTATGTTCTAGTACACTTCCAAAATGTGACATTTCAATCCTTTCCTTATCCTGTAATACAGTATAATCTCAATCAATATTAGAGTACAGGATATTACCAGACATTCGTAATTACTGTACGAGTGTTTTGTAGTGCACCGCCAGTTTGTGTGTGCAGTTTATTGTAAAGATGTTGGGTGATTACGAGTGGTATCGTCACAAGCAATTTCCTACATAGAAATGATTCAGAAGCATTTACATACAGCGCAAAATATTTTTTTATTATAAATAAACATAATAAATACAAGTGCACATGAGAATCACAGTTTATTGGCACACCGTGCACAGCCCGAGATATGGCAACGGTGGAAATGCAGCTGCATTTGGCCACTGCATCATGATTTTCTCAGTATTGTTATGGATGCCATTTTGGTACTGCACGAAAAAAATGTGCCTGTTGAGTGCACAGCATTGCTTGCACACATATGTACTGTTTTTATTGTGATAACGGAACAGCAATGCAGAAGCATTTCAAACTCACTAGTGCTGAAAATTATTTACTGAGTATGTTATATTGCAATAAGTTACGTGTACGAAACTTAACCTTCTAGAGTGGTTTCTTGAACATGTTAGGTTTATCCTACCACTGCAACGTAAGCATGGCAACCTTATTTTGATCACTTTTTGAATGTCTCGAGCTGAAATTTTACGCCACCCAGCATAACCCCGAGTCAGTTCATAAACTTCTTGTACCTTTTTTTTATTCTTATGTATTATGATTTCTTAACCGTAAGTTTAAATTTTGGCCAAATTTATGTACGAATGGACAAATGAACTGTACTCAGGATCATTTAGTAAAAATCATAATTGTTTTCACTTTGCGTACTTAAAGTTGCCAGTTTGGGTAATATGGAATAGGCGCCTATTAGCAGAGCGCGGCGGTTGCTGTTCTTTTTCCTCGTCCTCATCTCTTTTCACTGGTGGTGGCGGCATTGGTTGTAAATACTGACGGCACAAGTCATTAAGTGAGGGCGCACACCCTGGCAGTTTATACGGCAGCGCACTGAATTGGGTGGCGGTCGGCGGCCATGATCTTGCAGGCTTCAAGTCTGAAGATGAGCCCCTGGAACACCCGGGGGACGTCGGCCCACCCCAGGCAGGCGTAGTGGTAAGTCTGTGGGCAGAGTGACACTGAACCTGGTACGTGCCCTCTCCGGTGCAGAGTGGATGGGTGCACCTCCGCTGTCTCTCTGTGCAGTCCAGGCATCGGAACTCGAGGCCCTCTGTGTTGCGGGAAACATCCTCCCATTCGAGACAGGTGTGGTGGAAGCGGTGCCCACAGTGGGCGCAGCTGATCTGGTTGGTGCCGTCTTGGGTGCAGGCGTGCAGGGTGCGACTGCCCCCTCGGGTTCTCCTTGGGGGCGGTCATCCATGGTGGTCCTCTAGTCGGTGATTGGGCGCCACTGAGTTTCACAGGCAACTCAGAACTGTTGGGTGGCGGCGGCCGGTCCTCGTCTCAGGGATTCTTGGCGGCTTGATCCTGCTCCTGGAATCCTGTCTGACCCCACGTTAGGCGCCACGAGAGAAAACTTGACACACTATGCCCTCTTGGCGTGCCTACACGTGTGAAGCCCCTCCCCGAGGGGTGAAGAAAAAAAAGGGGGGGGCGCGTGAAACACAGCAGGGGTGTCTAGACCACATGCCTCGACGAGTGCGGCCGAGGGGAGTCCTTGTGGGTGTTCAGGAACCTCGAGGCGGGGTCACTCTCATAAATGCCAAAAAAAAAAAAAAAGAAAAGGATTGGCAGGCTTGGTAGTGCACTCACCTGGTGGGCCCTCAGAACAGTTCTCGGAGTAGATGGCGCTTGTGTTCTCAAAGGGGTTTAGGTTCAGAGCGGGCCACATTCCTCAACTGCTCTATCCTGCAGGGGCGTAGAGGCGAACATTTGAGCAGCGTCTTGATGGGGCTCAAAGGAGGTGGGACCCAGCAGATCATGAGCCGCACTAAGCGCCGTGGGTTATAGGAGTCGCACCAGCACCTTTTAGTAGAGCGCGGCAGTTGCTGTTCTTTTTCCTCGTCCTCTTCTCTTTTCACTGGTGGTGGTGGCGGTGGTTGTCGATACTGAAGGTACAACTCATTAAGTGAGGGCGCACGCCCTGGCAGTTTATACGGCGGCACACTGAATGAATTGGGTATCCCGCTGGGGGGAATTTAATGATCACCTTGTTTCAGCGGCCTGTTCTTTCCTACCATTAATTAATCTCCTCTCCTCATCACTAATTCTTATTTCTAGGTATTGAAGGGGTTTGTACATTGAGTTGAAATTAAAAGAGTTATACTGGTAAAAAACACGTGTATTAAATTATCTTACAGACACAATTTTCACAGATATTTATAACTACCGGAACAATTATTTACAAGTTTGCGCATGAATTCACAAATAAATATTTTTCACTCTCTTCAAGACACACTTTATCTCGTGGGATGCTTGCAGATATATCTGATACACGCTAATCTCACTATGCAGCCTCTACACTAGGACGCAATACTCCCGGAACCAGTCAAAGAATACCCGATACGTAACTTCCAGTGCCAGCACTCGCGACAGCACAAATTTACGGGAGTGCACACTGCCTCCATGAAAACGCAAAGGTGATGCGAACTATTATTCCAACCTCCCTGGCACAATCTAGGGTTGATCTCCTAGACACAGGTCTCTTATGCAAGGGTTAGTGCAGAGGGTAGGGGATCTTGTGCAAGTCACTTTCGCAAGGGTTAGCAGCCAGAGGTGGGCTCGAGCAAGTCACTTTTGTAAGAGTTAGCTCGAGCGAAGGGGTGGGGACAGTGCTCAGGGAGGCTGGTGTCCAGAAGTCACCAGCTCTCCTCTCTCCTCTACTGGGTCCACGCAGCCCCTTTTATACCAGGGCAAGAGCAGAAAGTCCCGTTACAGGGTTAGCAAGATGGCGCCGCCACCGAGAGCAATCTCTCTATCGGCAGGGCTACCAACCGACCAACCATGTTTTTCACCAGAAAAACAGCGGCAATTACATAAAATACGGTGAAAGTGAGACTAGAAAGCTGATCTACCTCAGGTTAATTATTATGTCTGAATTCATTTCTCTAGACACAAAAAAAAATACATTACAGTCAAAGAAGAAAATAAATACAAACAATGTTTATTGTTTACATTGTACCATGGGCTGATTGATTCGCTCGCACATATTGTTGAACCACCTTGATTATTAATTAATACATTTCAAAATTACATGGAGCGTTCTAAGGTCGTTTTTTGCTTACTGTGGAGGAACTTCTTAGGTGCAGTAATAATAATATTTACGTGAGTTCCAAATACATTACAGGCGTAATCAGCAAGTGGCTAGAGAAGGTAAATAACACTTATTCTCTTACATTACTTTATCCATATTTTAATGTGCCACCTGTTGCATGACTCTACAAACATATCTGATTGTCTTTAGCCTGAAAGTTACATGCCCCTGTAGTTGAAAGAAACCTGAGATGATCTAGGAAAGAAATACCCGTAGGCCTAACCTTAATTTTAAGCTTAAGGGGGGCGAGCATGATGGATTTAACAGTACGCAGTGCGTCAAACCTACAAAAATAGATTGTTAATGTAAACATTCGGTTATTACGACAACTTCTAACTACGACAATTTTTTGTGCTATTATGAACTCTCGTAATAACGGGATTCCACTGTACTACAAAAATATATTTTACAGCTTACAATTATTTTCAACGCTTTTAACTAATTATTAATTAATATATGGAAAGTTACTTCAATAGTCTGTGTTCATAAGAACTTACCGTTAATGACAGCTGTTTTAGATCTTTAGTAACGTAATAATGTATTTGTAGATTACCATTTTATTTTTCAGAGCAATGGAACTTAAAAATAAACAGTGAACAAGCCTATATAAATAAAATCACATGGCAATGTTGATATTTAAAAGCTGGGGAAAGCACAAACTGGCTAAAAATAAAATTTGGTAAGACTTTCAAAAGTGTTAATTTCATCCCAAACTGCCAATACTTTTTCAAAATTTTCATGCAGCTCACACCATATTAAACTGATCAGGCACTTACCGCGTGGAAGTAGCACAAAAATGTAGATGCCAGAGTCGAGGTGTACAAGACAGACAACATGTATTCCTTCAGCATGCAAAATGTTTCTTGCAGAGACAAGGGCTCGTCATCGTCGTCATCATCATCACTGTTGGAGTCGGTGTCGTCACACTGTGAGGGCTTGAAGAGCCGTGCCAGCAACTGTGCAGACAACAGGGCCAGCGACACCAGGCGGGAGATGTTCGGTTCGGCACAAGGCGTCAGCGACACTACACCTGGATAACAGCCTGGGAAGTATATAGTGTTGGCAGCACTCATTGCATAGAAACACGTGTCAGCTGCCTGGTCCTGCCAGATATGCGCGCTTTGAAACATAGCGTCCAGGAGTAGGACATGCAGGCTAGTGAGAGAAACACGGTCAAGATGTCCTGTAGGGTCCCTTGCACCATGATGCAATAGCTGGCTTGCTATATCCACTGCTATCTGAACTGCTCCATCCTCTGGTTCCACACTGCAACACATGTCCAGGTACTAGTGAGCCTTTTGTCTCGTACCACAGTGGCACTGCACTCTACACTAGACCATTTGTAGCTAATAACTTCCTCTTACCAAGGTGAAGGCCTTTGGCTATCATTCTTAATGAACAAAACCATTTAATTTCAACACACGTTGCAGCCTTCAAAGACAAACTATCCTCACTGGCATAAAAGGTTGTGGCCCCGCCCGAAAACTTTTAAAGCTTAGTTATAACTCACATCTGCATTAACAACCAGCTGACACTAGGCTGCACCCACAGTCATGCAATGTACAATTGAACTTGGGTTAAATCATGGAGACAATGTTACAATCTACAAAGTTATGTAAGCATCTTGTAATTGGGATAATTCAAATTGAAGAGATGTGGAAGAGTAGGGTATTCTGGTGCTACGTTTGCAATTACAGTATCTGGTACTGAGACCTGAGGGTTGTTGCTAAACTCACAAAATGTGTACAACACAATCGGCCCGCCTTATCTGCGGACTACGTATGCGTGGTTTTCACCAACCGCAGATGGAAAATGTAGAAAAAAAATTTTAAATATAAACATGAAATTCTTACGATTTGTATTTCCACACGTGCCGTGCAGTTTGCAGCACAAATTACTAACGCGCCACTCACCAAGCATGAGAGCAGCTAGTTTCATGTTATCAGACAAAGTGTCTGCTTTGTTATGCAATGTGCTAGATGTGCGAGGTAGGCGGTGGTAAGCGGGCAGTGCTGACGTAAGCGGCAAGGAAGCGATGTGGTGCTGAATGTGCGCGCGGTTAGCGGCGGTACTTCACTCAAATACATCTTGCTAGTCGCTCGCACATCGCACATTTGCAAAACAAAATTATTTGATTGATAACTCCCGCGTCACCCGCCCCAAAAACTGCTTCCATGTAGAACATGTGTATTAAATTACATAGTCTTATTTGTCCATTTGCCATCCGTGCATTTGAACCACGAGTACATAGGACATGCCCTTGAAGTATATGTAATGTGTGCAGTTGTACACAATTCTGTGGCCTGCAGCATGATGTCACCTAAAAAGAAAGTATGTAGTGATCCTTCTAAACCGAAGAGAGATCACAAAGTTCTTAGTTTTACTGACAAAATAAAAATACTACATTTACTACAAGACAACATATATGTTGCAAAGTTGGCCGCAGGTACGGGAGTAAATAACGAACGGACCAATCATACGTCTCGAAATAAAGCACGAGAAATAAAATCTAGTGTTAGTACTGTACCGAGAATGGCGAGTTATTTAAAAATTTAGGTAGGTTATTAAGGTGTCTTGAATATACGTGGTTATGTTATACACTGATTTCCTGAAACGAAATACCACTGATAAGGTGGGCTGACTGTAGTACAATAAATTTTAGAACCATGAAATAATGTATGATGAATGAACATTTGTATCCAATGAAAGGCAAACACTACACTTACATTTTTCTTCCTGCTGTGTGGTATCAGCACAGCATCTGCTGTGTTTTTAAGTACACTACATTTTTTTACAGTGAAAAGTTGTACGTAGTATAGTTACAGTGTAAAGCTTACAGCTGTGACATATGTTTGGCTGCAGAGAACATATAAGTAAATACAGTATTATATGTTAAGACAGGTACAAAACCAAATACATACTTGTATTTAGGTGGTAGGTACCAGCAAACTGTATGACAACACACAATGTCCGAATAGTAGGACTAACTTACCAGATGTTCTTCTGTACGTGCTACAACATCTGAAGCTTATATGAAAGACGCATAAAACAGCATAACCACATTTTATTTTTTCCCAGAAGAAAATATATGTAGAGAATAAGTACTGCGTAGACATGATTTGTACACTGAAATTTAAACTGAACAATAATAGCCTCTTGTTTGCTAAAATGCCAGAAGCATAAAAATAATTAAAGAATTTAAAAAAAAAAAATCAAAAGATGGCCTGTTAATCAAAACTCAAAGCTGTCATGAAATAATCACAGTTGATCATCCTATTGTGCATTTTGTCTGTACGATAGCCTGTGTTATAGCAAAAATTACCGTTACAAGCAATATTAAATACTAACTGAATACAGTATACCCAATAAAATTTACTAATAACTTACACTTTCACTCAACATAAAGATAAAACAATCCGTTACATAATTTGTTAATGGACAGGAACTAAATCTACACAAAGAGAGAGTAACTGTATACTCACGGTTCGAACAGCTGCCGCTGCAGTACCTCTGCAAACCTCTGGACCAAATCCCTGAAGACATTGCTGCTACTGCCATGCGCCCGGGACAAGGCACCAACTGCTGCCGCCCACGCAGCCGAGGTCTCTTCTCTCAGCTCCTGGTACGGAGAGTCTACGCGACAAGCACTCCGGAACAGTAGTAGTACAAGGTCCTCGCAGACGAGGCTGGAGCGCAGCCGCGGACTAACCACCAGGTCCTTATCATATAGCGCACACACCAGCTCGCACACAAAGGCTACACACGAAACATCTTCCAACTTGTTCCAAGGAGAAGATAGCGCTTCCCAGTACAAATGCACGATGCTCTCAATGGTGTCCACAGGTAGCAACAGATCTACAACACACACAGCTACACTGTCTCTGGCCATCGACACAACTGAGTACATTTCCACATTTACATTTGTGACAACTGTTATCTTGACCACCTTGGACAAAGTGTACAGATTGTTGAAATAATTCATATTAAAAGACATATTCTTCACATTATGTTATAAGAATAAATATCTCACTGCAAAAATTAATTGTATTGTTTGTGTATTGAATCATATCTGTGTAGAATACCTTAATAGATAATGCCTTGTTGCCATACCAGCATGAAACTACAATAGAAACCAAATTTAACAAAGACGAATTTTACAAAACTTTGACTTAACAACCTAATTTTTGGGAACCGTGACATTACAGTTAATTGGGTTTGTAAAGTACATTCTTGTTTACAAGAAAATGTTATACACAGTATTTATATCCATAACAATGGTAGATTTTGTGTGTCAAATAATATTTTCTAACTTACTAACCTTTGACAAAATTGTCTAATCTTTTTTAAGTAAGAATTAATTTAACACTATAGCATTTGGCTATAGGTAGCTGGTTTGTTTACTTAATTGTTTGTTTATTTACTTTGCTTAGTCTATTGTTGTGATTCAGTATTTACTTATTTTTATTTACTTTTGACTGTTAACCTTTAATCTAAATCTTAGTTTCTCTTTGGACAGGGTGCCTAGTTAAATTCTGCCTCCTCCTAGCTAGTTAAATTGATATT
>PNEQ01038957.1:0-17757 GCA_003012365.1 Medauroidea extradentata | reverse complement strand
AGACTATGCGACAGCCTGTGATCACAGGACATTACAATATGCCAGAACACAGGGGGCTGTCGCTTTTCCTCGCAGTTTGCCACATTATTACTGAAGACTATGCGACAGCCTGTGATCACAGGACATTACAATATGCCAGAACACAGGGGGCTGTCGCTTTTCCTCGCAGTTTGCCACGTTATTACTGAAGAACTTCAAATGACGCGTTCCTTGCTACTTGTCGCGTATCTATTTTACATTAAAGCCATATAATTGTGTTCACTTGCTTGCAGCGCCTCGTATCGTCACAAATAAGAACTACAGTTAGTCATCATCATCATCTCCTTTGTTAGCGATATTAATTTTTTACGCCTAAACGAGAACAGATATTACATATATCTGGCAATTTTGTTTAAAATCATTTTATCCATGGTGGCTGATTTTTTTCAAGGCAGTGAATACTGTGGTTGTAGGTAATTGTATAATTAACGGAATTCTGGTTGATTTTATTTGAAACCGTATAATTGTTTGTCTTGAAAAAATTAGATGTTATGGCAAAAGCCATTTAAAACTAAACTACGAAATAGATTTGTTATATCTGCGCTCGATAAGCTTAAAAAAATTACTATAGCAAAATCGGTACAAATAGAAGATCATTGCCTTAACAAATGAAACCGGTGGTCGATTAAAAAAAGCGTCTTTTTATTTATGCTTACTGTGTTATTTTTTTCAGCGAGTTGTTATTTTAGTGTATTATGGGTGCCAAATGAAATGTTTGCATAGACACAAACACAAGTAGAAGTAAAATAGCGATTTTATTGCTTTTGATACTATTGTATTGGACTTGAGTTGTGGCAGTGTAGATGTATGATTTCATTAGCAAGCACAGTTGTCATAATTCTTTTACATGTGTAGACTACTGGAATTATTATCCTTCGTGTTCGTAAGTAAGTTTTTATTTACAAACAGATTGGTGTTTGATTCCTCTTTTTCGCAACTTCGCTAGAACATGTACCATCGCAGTCTGTCGATGTTCGTCTGTTTGCCGTCTGATTGGCTGAGCGCCTTCCCCGCTCTGTAGCTGTCGCAGTGTCGCGCCGGTTGTGATACAACTCATATCTGCTTGTTGAGCATATCTTAGTTGACAGTCACAGTTCAAGGCAATACATATGTTCTTTATATGAAAAATATCAATGTGGTATGTTAGGAATTTGATTTCCCAGGGCGTGCATTCTATGTCACACTGTTGATTTGTGTATGTCATTGTTAAATATAAATTATGTAGGTAGTTTTCATTTATTTATATTTATAAATTATTTATCTTGTAATTATAAATTATTTAATTAGCTTTGAAAAATACAAACGAAGGTGACCCGGCCCCGCGCTTGAAATACGCTGCAGCGAGTTGCGATTTTTTTTACGAAACTACTTAAGAGGGCGTGGTACATAATTCAGCGTTAAAAGCATTAAGCTATAACTGTAGGTTTCTTGAAGCCAATTTGCGAAAGTTAAACAATAGCAATCCTAGATAATAGTTTTAGCCAACGTTTGAAATAAAATAGTTTCCAGTGTTACGAACTTTTGAGGCACAATCTCTTACGCCGGAACCTCGTGCATTTAACTGCGGCGCAAGAGATCGCCCGTAACGAATTAGTAATTCTGGATAAATATTTATTCATAAAGTTGGCAAATACCGTTGTCTAGGATTGTCATTGAGTATTTTATCCATATTGGCTTCGAAAGAAGCGTAGAAATCAATTTATATTTTCAGCGTTTATTTATCTACCAGGCACTCTTAACTCGCGGTATGTTTGTATACCTACACATGTAACACACACTTCAGATCACGTCGCCATAGTGTCAAATATTCGGCACGTTTATTAGAAACATTACTTTCAGCCTCAAAGCGACCAAAAATGGGTTTCCCAGACTGCCGTATCTGGAAAATTAGCAATCGGATTCGAAAAACATAACTATAGAAACAAGCGTTAAAATTTGAACTGTGTTGGCCACAAATAAAATAATGTGATAACAGCGTAGAGTGGCATAGGTAAAAGTCAGCTGATAGCTTGCACGGAGAGGCGATAATACATTACATACGTCGGGGTTAACGGCAACCTTACCGCTCCTGACTCACACATACAAACACAGCCTATCTAGGGAGGCCCCGTAACATTACAATTGGTCTGTTAGTAGCGAAACTATACATGTCGAATGGTTCAAAATTATTATTTATAGTTTTAGTATGTTTTATGCTAAGAAAAGTGTGAAAAAAGTTCCAATATAATTCAATTAATTATTTAATAAAATAATTATGCTAAAGTAAATTTTCCATAATTTGCAGTACAAATGGTAAAATTGCGCAATATTATCATGTTGGTATACATGTTACAGTGAATACCACACACACACACACACACACACACAGTGCACTATTATAGAGAATACTGACATAAAAATAAACAGAGGAGTTTTCACATAGCTACGTATATGGTTTTATTGAATTATAAGCTACCCAAAAATTAAGCACTAAATGCGAACGGATTGTTCAGTTTCGTATATATTTTTTCGCGGAGTTGCTGAGACTCCAGCGTATATAATCTTTTTTTTTTTCCTTTGCAGAATTATTTCATGTTATAGTTTGCTTGACTGATTAAATTAGTCCCAGTTTGTTTGCTGTTTTTATCGCAGTTCCTTAGATGAAACGTCACGCAATCGTGGGAACCCTTGAAAACTTTGAATGAAATGTGTGTGATACTTGAACAGCCTTAAAGCAATGCTCGCGCCGTTCCTATTGTGTAATAATCAACATTATAACAAGTTCCGCACTACATACAGACGTTTTTGTAACGTTTTGACAGCCGGAAGCCAACACTTTGTCAGAGAGCGCATGCAAGAGTTATATTTGGAACGTTTTGACTTGTGGCTGTTACCTGTTGCTCATCACTAGAGATGGCGACATTTCGCGAATTCAATGACCCGCGTGTTATAATCAAATACCCTATACATACTCAAGCCCCGACCATTTGCCCACTAGCTGCTACTCAGTGGAACAACAGACAATCAACTAATAGACAGGGCTTGAGTTTCCATAGGATATCTGATTCTAACATGTAGAACGTTTAATTCGCGAAATGTCTCCATCTCTACTCATTACAATTCACAATGGACGACTTGAGGTACACGCCCTCTGACGTCACACCGCAGGGGGATAGTACTGTGAGAAACAAAGCTTGTTTACAAACATGCTAATTTGTTTGTTGATAATATAAATAAATAATTTTGTGCACCCATAGACCTGCGCGCAAGTGTAAAAAATATAAGTTTCATTTCGTGGTTAAGATACGCAAATACATAAGATCAATGTTTACCTGAAAAAGCGGGGAAATTTCAAATAAATAATCAATTTTCTTTACATGCATCTCATCTGGGACAAGTGAAGCCAAACGCCTGTGTGAAGGTTATGTTCTGCCGCGGTATGCGTGGAGGTAGGAATTGTATCCCACACCAGACTGGATCTCCGCCTTATTTCAAGTCGTCCATTTTACATTGCATATGTGTAAGTGTTAATTTTTTTAACACCTAGTTTCTGTGAAATATCGTCGCATCTCCGACCGACATGTGTGAAATAGGGCTGGCACACACTGTGATGGAATTCCCCACAAACATGATCCACTCCGTGGTCAAACACCTCACGAGCTATAGTGCAGTAACACAGTGTTTACTAACATATCTTCATATCAAATGCTTGCCTCCAGTATATGTGAGGAATGTTTCCTGTAACATTTGACGTGCAAGTTTGCAACCGTATAAAGTGCGGTAGACTATTCGCCTCGCACATTGAATGCTGTATCACAACTACTGTAAGCGCCTCACGATAACTTTACACTTTCAGGAAGCCCTGCCATATGATTGCCACGTGGCAATGTTATAGTAGGGTATATGTCAAATAGGCATGCCACTAGCGCAAAAAGAGTGGTTAACAAAATATTCTGTAAACTGTTTAAAATTACTTGCGGAAGGTCTCTCGCCAGATATCTCCCTGGTTCGAGTCTCGGCGAGAGTATTTTTCAAAACTTCTTACCAACTACAACTTGACCACATCTAGTCCTCCCATGAGAGGAAGTAGCGAGGCGCTAGTAGTATGTGGACACGTCACAGGGAGGGGAAATGTACTGCACCTGACATGAGTTCATAGCACACGGTCAGTGGAGACGTAGTGTCGAAAACAAGAGTACGCCGGCTGTCTATGCCACGGTATTATGTCTGGTGCTGTGGTGCGCCACAATAGTTGCGCGCGGTAGTCGAGAACAACACAGCGATAGTTCGCTTTTCTCCCGCGGGACTAGTTGTCGTGGTCGAGTAGTATCTATCACCTTTTAGTATAGGCTGTCCACTTTTAACTGAGCACTCACTAACACTTATAATATTATACAGGAACTGTATTTTATTGAAGTCAAAGATGTTAAGTTTTAAGAGTGGTGAAAAAATTACGCTGGTTTTTAGTTTCAGGAAATTCTTCGTGTTAAAAATAGTAAATACGATAGCAAAAATGACACGCCCCATACTCGTAGCATATGCGCGTCTGTGAAACCGACCAAAGTGTGTTTGCACATTCTCAGTTTTTTAACAATTAGTTTGATTATATTTGCTCACTGTGTTTCGACCACTCTTTTTTATTCCAGTTTACTGGCGTAATGTCGAACCAGTTAGTACCACAGAGATTCCTGTTGAGAATGCCGTAATTATTGCATTGGATAATTATTTTCTTTTCTACATAAACGACTGTAAGTAAAGGGCACATGTTCGTTGTTTGGCAGAGTTTACAATTTTCGTTGCTAGTCATATAGATATGGCTATGAAATGATATTGTTGTGCAATAATTTCACTTAAAACTGAACTTACTAACCTACGATATGTTGGGAGCCTGCAGTTGGCACAGTGGTTAAAGCACTCGCCTTCCTCCTAGGCGATCCATGTTCGATTACCGACGGGGTCGTTCCTGGACTTTCGCACGTAGGAATCGTGTCGCTGGTCGGCGGGTTTTCTCAGGGATCTCCCATTTCCTCTGTCCCTTCATTCCGGTGCCGCTCCATTCACCATGTTAACGTAGGCGCTGACCAGAATCTGTTTTACTTATACACTACGACATGTTTCCAAATAGGCTCTAGCGGAATTGGATACTTAGTGGATGATATAACACTTCAGCAAACGAAACAAAAAAAAATATTTTTAAAAAATACAAACATATGCAAACTCGAGTGTGGGTGTTACAGCGAAGAACTGGTCTGCTCTGGCTTACTATCCCACCATCATACCATTCGCGTGGTTTAACCTGTTTCAACAGATGAGGTCCTGGCAATTTTAATTCAAGATAATCCGGAGTAGCGTACAGTGTAACAACAACAGAATCAATGTGAGCAGCAATTTAAATATCCACACAAGTGTGAGATATTTTCCAAACTCTTAAATAACCTCAGTGGTGGACTAGTGACTATGTAGACTGGCCACGTGGCACGATCTCGAGCTGGGTTTGATTACCAGCGACATTTGCTGTGGAGCTCTTGCTTCCTCCATCGCTGCTCTATTATTTGTAGTTCACTTAACTCTGCTTAGCTTCCATCTTAAATTTACTATCACTTCATTCAATAAATCGTGTAGATTTATCATTATGGAAACAACGTAACAACAAATTTCATATTTAATCACCAGAACGTTATTAAGCGTATGCGTTGTAAAATTACAAATAGTTTTGCACATAATTTAAATACCGCGTTCGATTTCGTTAGTTTTTTTATATCTTTAGTCTACTGCTTTTAGTGGCATTTCCTTGAAATGTGTTGTCCTGAAAATCTGGGATGAGCAAAATAAGCTCGTCTGATTCCCCTGCCACCTCACGTGCCTGCCCGCAAACATTTCTGTGCTCAGAAAGAATGCTTCAGAAAAGTTTTTTGATTAGTTCTAAGAGAACTACTGGTTTATTGTTGTTATAGTGGCAGCACTGAAGGTGAACAGGTAAGTAAATAAAGCCACGGGAAATTTGGTACATAACCCTTTTTATTGCCAAAGGCTGTGTAATTTGTTTAAATCTTAATACAATATTTATAAATTGTGATGTTACTTACGTATCAATTTACTCACAGTTTTTGAAAGAAGGCTTATTAAATCACAGTAGGCTTATAACCAAATAGCCACGTAAATTGGACAACTCCAAAACTCTCACAGTCTAAAGAGAAAACGCATTTAGCTAAAAACCACACTATTTCATTTATGTTACAATTGTTTACTATGTGATTCCTTGTTGGCGATTATGACTGTTCTCATCTTTCTTCATTGTACTCTATTCACTTACCCGACAATCACTTGCTTACTACCCCCCCCTCCCCCAAACCCCGGGACACGAGGGGTTACCCCTCCCATCAAATAATAAAAGTATAAAAAATTCATATTAATATTCCTACCATAGGTATATTCAAAGTTTATATATGAAAAATGCTTAAGAGGGCGTGGTACATAATTCAGCGTTAAAAGCTTTAATCTATAACTGTAGGTGTCTTGAAGCCAATTTGCGAAACATAAACAAAAGCTATCCTAAACAACAGTTTTAGCCAACGGTTTAGACAGAATTGTTTCCAGTGTTAAAGAACTTCTGAGGCACAATATCTGACGTTAGAACCTCGTGCATTTAACTGCGGCGCAAGAGATCACGCGTAAAGAATTAGTTATTCTGGATAAATATTTACTCATAAATATGGCAATTACCATTATCTAGGATTGTCATTGAGTATTTTATCCATATTGGCTTCGAAAAAAGTGCAGAAATTGATTGATGTTTTCAGCGTTTATTTGTCTACCACGCACTCTTAAATAGCCTCCATGTTCTACATTGAAATCAAAATTGTCCCTAGGGAGCGAGATATTTTAAATATGCCCTAAAAGTTCCGTGGCTGCAACACAGTCGATATATGTGGTTTTCTGTTGCAATCTACGTATTTATAACGATGTAGCCTATATTTTTAAATACATCTTGTTTTTCAAAATATGTACTACTACCGTTATCATAACCAGCTGCAAAATGAAAATACAAATACGCAGTATAGAACAACATGCAGTACTGCAGAAATATAAAGTGTATTTATAGTAATTTAGAGATTATTTATTCGAATTTTTGCACCGTGATTAACAGTTTCACTGCAATGTGCTTTTTGATTGTGTTTACATTTTCGCGCCATTTCGCGTGTATTGTCTATCACGCTCTCGACTAGGTTTAACCAATAGTTGATCGAATAAGTTTAGTTTACTGATTGGATGCAAGCCATCTTTATGTAGGTCTACATCAATAAACTATTCGACAATTGAATTTCTACTCTACCCAAACGTTTCGCTAAGACTTAGTTGTTAATGCTTTATAATTTTGTATGTGTATCCACTAATATATCAAAACACAATAGTTGACACGTTTTCTATTATTAATTTGATAATTGGCTATTTTTGGTGTCCAACATATTTGATGAAGAGAGGCTGTGTTCTGTGTTGGATCGATACGATAACATCAAGGCGGTGACGCAAACGTTCACCGTTGCCAACTTTTATCAAAGAAATTCTCTAAATTGTACCGCAAAAGTCACCTAGGATTTACCAAACGGTAATTTCGTCTTATTAATGATGAACGTATGTTTGTTACAGTTAATTGTTGTAGGTATAACGTGCTAGAGAATGCTTATTAGGTTAAAACTGTCCTTTTAATATAACTATCGTCACTGGCGGATTTAGAAACGTATTTTTTTGTGGGGGGAGGAGGACTTGCGTAATTTTATGGATTGTAAAAAATACCAGCCATCTCAAAAGTGGGGTTGTTTACTATTGCGGAACATTATAAAAATAACATACATACAAGTAGGACACATGAATTTACTTGGGTCATCGTAGAACAAAACTCCAGTTTCCTAGAGGCGACTGGACATACTACGTCATAATATTGAACGATATTGTGGGGAAGGGGCTTCAGTACAGTAGCCCTGTTGACAACTAAGCAGTACGGACTTCTCAGGCGGCATGAATATTGAACGATATTGGGGAGGGAGGGGGGAGGGGGCTTCAGTCCAGTAGCCCTGTTGACAACTAAGCAGTACGGACTTCTCAGGCGGCATGAAGTACGGGTGAGATTTATCGTATCAAAACTTTTTATAGCCATACCCGTGAAAAATAGTTTATACTTCCACAAATTGGAGATAAAAGTACATTTTGTCAGTTTTCATTAAGTCGCCGTATGTGTTAAAAAATATCTGCAGAATATCACGTATGTTAGACTTGTTTACAGTTATACATTTGGTCTTCAGAAAACGCTAGATGTGGTGACAAAATCTCAATGTTGGCGATACTGCGTACGGTCGCGATACACTGGGTGGCGCTGCCACCTAGCGGCGGATATATCAACTACGTGCACGTTTACAGTCGGTTGCTGTGGCTCGGAGCGCGATGTTTGGCTTGATCAATAACGTCTAGCACAGGCTTTGTTGGATTGTTCTGTCATTGCTCTTCACTCATTCAGATTTATTTCGGTTAAGGTTTTTGTAGATACTTTCTGAATTATTCGCCGTATTTTGTTTTAAAATTACGTGGGATTAATGGCGTTAATATCCATAATATATATTACAGTTATCATAACTTTAGTGAATGTCTACCATTCTGAGGCCAATTTACACAATATAATGTTATTCACGTTAAATTTACAATTAATACGGTATAACAGACTTCTCAGGTTCATTATAGAACTAAATATGTCAACTGTCATCAGAGGTGGATTTAAGGAATATTTATCACCTGGGTGGGTAGGCGTAGATTGCAGTCTTCCATTATATTTTACCCCCCCCCCTTTTTTTTTTCCCCTTCTCCTCCTTGTTCATGATTTTTAGAAATTCCAGCACCCAAGGACATGCAAATATATTCATGCAAGTACTTTTTCACATAAAACATAAACTAACGCACCAAATCTAGGTGAGATTTTTCTACAAAATTAAATAAAAATTTACAGTAATGAAGAGTTTACTCCCGAATTTCGTAAATTTACTTGTTTCTCTTGTAATATTAATTAATCTGTGAAATAATTTTATTATATGTAATCAGTCGAGGAAAAAAACGGATACATATCTCAGTTAAGTTACATCTGTGTTATATATATATAGTGTTCTTTTTAGACGACCACGTCTAATAAAGCTGTAAACTGCACGCACATATTTTCGTGGTAAAACCGTAAACCCAATAAATTAAATGAAGTTTCAGACAACAACCACCAAACCTATAAAAATGTCATAGACGTTAATGGAATCAGAACTAAACATTTGTGACGGTTTATTTATTACAAGTAGCTCTAAATTTCTGAGGTTGCATAACGGAAATTAATACTTTAAACATGAAAAATTACTTTATTTACAAGAAGTACCAAGCTTATAATGTATCATACTAAACTATTGTGAAATCAACACTAATAATTCCTGAAAGTTCAATTATTGTCACGAACTACAATATTTCTGTGGTTGCGGAAATAAACAGTTAAAGTATAAAACGTAGTTTATTTAACAAGTTCAAATTCTACACAGTTTTCTTCCTTCGAACAGCCAATAGAAGCACAACACGAAAGAGGTCATTCGAAAAATATAACTCGAGTGAATGAGATGTCAAAATCCGAACATGTTCGGTGAGCGTGTGACCGTTATTTCACCTATGAACAAGCTCGAAGTGAAAGGTAGTAGTAGGAACGGCATTGTCTAGCAATTCAACAATGCTGACAAATACTGTATAAGTATGTCGGTTTTTTAAAAGGTACGAAACTCTTGGAGCAGAATGTACAAGAAAGTTACAGGTGCGTAGATGAAACTTTGTTAAATATAGCGTCATAAAAGTATTGGGCTAGCTGTGAATGTCATGCAGAGGTGATTCATCAATGAGAAGCTACACGGAATATTAGTGGCGTGTGTCTAAGAGAGTAAAGTGAGACGTGTTGCGCATGCGTGGACACATTTACCAGTTCAAGACCCCTAATACGTGAAATACGTCCATATTGGCCGCCACCTTACAAGTCTCACTGGAAAGAAAAAGAGAAATAGTGAAGTACTGCATGCCAATTGAGTGATTAGCTAGCGCGCGGAGGTGATTCTACATTACATGCGTTGTTCAGCAGCATCCTTAGTGCTCCCAACTGTAAAGTGCCTCTCTCACACACGCAGCCCGTTTAGAGAGCCAACATAAGTGGACAGCATCACTTGTGCTTTTAGTTAAGAAACCATTTTCTGCACCGAAAAGAGGAAAATATTGCTACATGCATAAAACCATTGTAAAACAATGTTAAATAGGGCGTGTCTTCGAATGTTTTTTTTTCGTGTAAATATTAGTTTGCTCGCAGTTGTCAGGGTATTGATAAAACAGCGTGGAGGGTCGTATACTATAGCAGTGCGGGTCCTACTGAAATGAACGAAAGAGTCATGCATGTCATTTGTCTAGGTTCGACAGGTGACTGGCCCCCGCAGAAAGTACCCTAACGGCTCAATAACAGTTTTAAGTAAATATTATTTGCCGGTTATTTGTAACTAGTATGGATGCAACTAATGCATATTTTGCATAAACAACATTTTAAGAGTGCGATTACCTATTTTACAGCTGGAAAATTAAAGAATATAATTCTTTTCTCATAATGTAGGGCAAGAGGCCGAGACTCCGGCGCATTTTGACCCATTTGCCACCCCCCCCCCCACCGGTTTTCCCAAACAGTTTTTATGCTGCGGTGCGGCATATTAGGTGGGGCACATAATATCATATCAAATGTAAGTAGTATCAGTAAAGTTCCTGACATGCGCGCGAGGCGGCAGACTAGTTTGACATTCGCACCGACAGAGTGCACCTGGTGTGCTGTAGAGTTTCATTAAGGTTAATCCTACAACAGGTTAGAAACATCAATGTTATAAGTTTGGCACAGGGAAAATTTCTGCCACTTGAGCGCTGGTATCGCTAATGCACCAAACTGACCAATCACAGAGCTTTCCTGAATTTTAAGTTTATTAAGTTGACAATTTAAAAGGCGAAATTGTTTTTTTTTTTTTCACTTGAAAATTAAATTAAATGACAAATATAACTGCCAAGTTCATTTAAATTTAATTTTAATACTGTTTCGTATTTATCTGGTCTCTTAGCGATCGAAGCAAAACTAGTAGCAGAAATTTTCCCTGTGCCAATCTCTCCCATAAGAAAACGTATTTTCTTTCTAACCTGTGGTAGAATTAACCTTAGTATCATTAATTCTACCACAGGTTAGAAAGATCAATGTTGGAAGTTGGCACAGGTAAAATTGAGCGCTAGTATCTCTAATGTGTGCAAACTGATCAATCAATCACAGAGCTTTTCTGAATTTTAAGTTACATAAAGTTCATAGTCAAAAACGCGAAATTGGTTTATTTTCACTTAAAAATTAAGTTAAATGACTTCTGTCATTTCCAAGCCTACTTACATGTAATTTTACTATAGTTTCGTATTTTTCTAGTCCGCAGCGAAACTAGCGGCAGACATTGTCCCTGTGCCAAACTTTCCCATAAGTAAGGTTAATTCTACTACAGGTTAGAAAGAAAATACGTTTTCTTATGGGAGAGCTTGGCACAGGGAAAATTTCTGCCACTAGTATCGCTTCAATCGCTAAGTGACCAAATAAATACAAAGCCATAGTAATATTAAATTTAAATAATCTTGGAAATTTGATTAGTCATTCAATTCAGTTTTAAAGTGAAAAGAAACCAATTTCGTGTTTAAAATTATCAACTTAACGTAACTTAAAATTCAGGAAAGCTCTGTGATTGGTCAGTTTGGTGCATTAGCGATACCAGCGCTCAAGTGGCAGAAATTTTCCCTGTGACAAACTTATAACATTGATCTTTCTAACCTGTAGTAGAAATAACCTTACCATAAGAAAACACATTTTCTTTCTAACCTGGAATGGAATTAACCTTGCTGTAAAGGCAGGTTGTCTTTGGAAACGCAACAATTAAAAACTGGATACAGCAGAAGTACATTGATTTTATTAACTGTCAGCCTCAATATAAATTAGACCAAAATACAAACTGTACGTAATGTCAAATAATTACTCCTGCAATGTTCGATTCAAAAACTGTAACGTACTTTATGTCGGTTACGTTGCCAACAACGGTCATTTACGAAACGTAATGGTGGAATTACAATGGCGCGACAAACGCGTCGCGAATAACAAAAGGTGTCGGCCAATCAGCGTCGAGGCGAACGTGTTGCCGTCACAGGAACCTCAGTGCTGTGTTAATCCCGTCGCTTCTGTTACGCTATTGTTATCCCGCCATAAGCTTATGTTTACGATAACTAACCTGCCAAGAGTTACCTAGGTTATCTTGGTCACGTGATAGAAAACGACAAAGATGGTTGATAATTAGTGATTTGTCGTGTGCATGTAAGTAGCTCAGTTCACGTTTTGATTGCACGTAAATATCGTATGAATTATTTTAAACCAATAGAGTTGCAAGTATCCGCAGATTATGCTAATCCTTTTCGAAAGTGCATTAGTTACTACACCCTCTGCAGTTTTCCGTTGCTGTCTGTTGTTTTCGTACATATCGGCTACGTTTTAAATGGAAATATGTTATTAAGAAATAAAACTAAATGAGAATTCTATTTACCGTTGCAATTTAATTTCTAAGCAGAAATAACCGTAAAATAACACAGGAATACTTTCCAGCGTAATACAGGCCATTCACGATAAAGCATTTTTGCAGCCGTCATTACTATTTTTAGTATGGAAACTTCCATGTAACTAAAAACCAGTGTAGATGTTTCAACGCTCTCAAAAGATAACATCTGTGGGGCCAATAATATCTATATTTTTATTAATTACATGTTGTGCTGAATGCTCAGTTAATAGTGAACAGCCTATACATGTGTATCGTAGGTCAAGTGGTTAGGTCAAGTGTGCTATTATTGGTGCTACACGGGAATTTCAACCTTGAATTTACATTTTAACAAATTGCACATGACTGTACCTTAAAAGACTTGTTGCAATTATTTCACACATATATTACCTTTTGTGGTTTCGGTGCAGTTTTATTGCAACAGTGCGTTCATGAAAGCTTCAACTTACCAGCCGCATATAAGCGCAACACATTGCCAAGGATCGATAGATCGAAACCAAACTCCCAGAACATTATTTTACGTAGTTAGTAACGTTGAACTATTTGTATTCGGTGGCTATAGTAGGCGTTGGGTACGTTATTGAGACAATTGACAAAGATAATACGTCAAAAAATGAGCAACTGCAATTGGAAGTCTGCGTCTCTGACGAAATACTTCTGATTTGAAAAATATTTCCACTTAACTGTTAGTGAATTCCACCTGCTTGTTAACTGGTTTCAAGTGAATTATACAGGTTAGTCCTTTTGAAACATATTTCTGACTGTAATTACAGCGATTAACATTTCACTTGTAACCACTGGTTCGAATTTAGAGCGCAGAGAGACTCGGCGATATTCAAATGGAAGTAGCGGTCATAAGGTGCTTGTGAAAAGCTAACAATAATTAGTAATGTTCCGTGACGCGCAGATATGATACGTGTGGTTGTTTTCAGCTCTGAGCGCTGTATGTATGCAGCCTGCCGCCATAAACAATGTTCAGATCATAAGCTGGCATTAACGCATCACTTCGTTATACCGACAAACAGAGGTACTGTATCATTACTTCTGCTGCGGGTAAAGGAAATAGTTTACCATGCGAAAGTTATACGGCAACGACATAATTATCAATTGTGAGAGTACGGGTCGTTTGTGTTTCTTTTTAAGCCACAATGACGCAAATAGTAGCAACATAGTAGATTAGTGAACATTCCTGCTGACCTAAGCGTTTATTTTTGTAATGCAGTCTAATCTGACGTAATTGCTGAATTATTTTATTTAGTTACATTTATTACAGTAAATACTGATTTCAGATTTTAAAAAAAGGCCGCTCTTCCATTAAAAAAAATTGCGTGCGTCAGTTCGCGTTAAGTCGTATTTGTTTGAAAATAGTTTCAGCTTTGCACATGCAATCATCGTTGGTACTTGAAGTTTATGTTAAGTTTGGACTACGTGTGAAGCTGAATACAGTGTAAATCGATAACGGATAGATCA
Organism: Medauroidea extradentata; assembly: GCA_003012365.1. Classification (NCBI taxonomy): domain Eukaryota; kingdom Metazoa; phylum Arthropoda; class Insecta; order Phasmatodea; family Phasmatidae; genus Medauroidea; species Medauroidea extradentata. The sequence goes on along the minus strand of PNEQ01038957.1, from coordinate 3,613 downwards.
CAACTTACTAAATTTCTTATTTATGTTGCGAATAACCAGTTTTCGTTACCACAACCGAAAATGTATTATTAAAAATGAACAACAGTACGTCAAACACAACTGAAAGAAAATGTATGCCTACAGAAAAGTAATATCATTAATTAATTCAGTATTTTCACCTCGCGCCGTTAGGTCATATTCCGCACACACATGTTCGTAATAAGCATAGAGCTGCCCGTTTGTTAGTCTGTAGTCTCCAGTTCCGTGAAGTCACGTTGACGATTAGTTGGGAAGCGCTCGGAGCGTGGTGAGGACTTGAGGGGCTGTTGTGTTGGCTAGACTGTAGCGCAGAGGAAGACATGCTCGCACAGATGGCAGTAGAGGGCAGGGATGTTAGACGTACCAGGATCCTGGTACACGTACCAGTTTTCAGGGTGCTGTACCATGTACCAGGACACTTTCGTCCTGGTACGCAAAAGTACCAGGATTTCAGAATTTTGCATTTGATTGTATTAAATCCATTATTAAACAGCATTTTCAACACAACCTTTCCAAACAAAAAATGTGTTTTGGCACGATACTTCTTTTGAATTCAGAGCGTGAATCTGTGCATATAGTTATTGCAAGTTAATGCATCATTCAAGCTTTGGTAGACCGAACATCTGATTTTCTGTTAATTAAGAGTATGCTTTAAACATTTTCAAAAATTTTTTTCTCTTAAAATACTTAAGGCATGTTTTAGTACTTCATATTTTTTCATGCCTGTAAGCACTTGCGAATTTTTTTACTATGTACCAGGTTTTCGTTTAAAGTACCAGCTTTTTTGTGGTGTCTGTACCAGGATTTTGGAGTTACCATCTAACACCCCTGGTAGAGGGAGCAAGTCTCCAGCCACTCGGCAACATCGCGTGTCACGTACGAGCAACCCCGATATTTGTACAGCGTACAGGCGCGTCGAGTGGTATGTTTCGTATTTGCCTACTCTCGTCAAGCTTGACGCATACGTGATGGGAGTAATTTTTAGTATTCTGTGAACATTGCAAGAAACAATTAATATCATAAATGGTGAAATGGACATTGTGCTCTATTTCAGAACTAAAAATGCCTTACATTGTCACATGTTATAAAATATTAAAACTTATTTTTCGTAAGTAGATGTAAAATTTTACTGGAGTTAAACGAAACAAAATAAATAGTAACTTTTTCGACCTTCACAACCTTCCTGCTAGTAAAATTATTACTTGGAATAATGAATGACGATTCCTTGTAATGCTTCAAGAGCCATTTTTAGAAAGTCTTTTTAATGGTTTTGTGACTTCACGCCATAGAAATGTGATAAAATGACAACTCCAGCTAGAAAACAATGTTTTTATGTATTTTGTTACAATTATGAACATAACACATATACCAATGACAGTTTGTTAAAATTACTTACTCTGGCTCAAGATTTTCGTGAAGTCATAGCAACTACATGAAAAAATTTATCTGAATTCGGACTAGCAGTAGCTAACGATTAGTGACGTATGTTAGCTAACTAGAATTTTGTTTAAAAAGAAAAAAATACTGTAAAATGCTTTTACAACTATGCAGTATGTGTGTGTGTATGAAAGCAGTTTTTCATATACTACTTGAACATCCTTAACGACACATGGATGTATTCGTCCAGCAGTAGGTTATATCCCACAGAGTGGTATACTTTCTTGACATACGCGGGCGTATTTCTCTGGGGTCTGCTGTGAACCAAGGATATTTGAAGGTATTGTTGATATTAATATATGTACTGATATACATTTTTCACAAAAGTGTTTCATATAAATATTAACTATTCTTTACCTTTTGTTGTAATATTTGAGTACTGCAAGGCTATAGACATACTACAAATACTGTTTTTGACAGATCTGTTTCAGCTGACTTATATCACTGTTATTCTCAGCCACCAAATTGTACGCCTTGGGCCCCCTTCAGCTCGGTGGCCGGTACAGATCCATCCTGAGCCCCCCCCCCCCCACCCTACAAGTTGGTTTGCGGGTCTTAGTATAAATCTGATCTGCGTTACAGCCGTTGCTTTGTTTGCTGTACAAGTTGTCATCCCCAGTCATATTAGTTGTTTTCCCAGTACTCTGAACACGGCCGTAGAAGAACAGGTCTGGACACTCGCCAGGTTGTTTGGCTGCAGTTCACCAAGTTACCGACTGTGTTGTGCTTCATTGGCGCTGCAGTCAGGACGGGCGGGCTCAAACTCCGCCCACTTCCCTCTCACTTTTTTTCCAGTGTTTACATTGTAAAGATAAACAATTTATCAAAACGTGTTTTTTTAATCAATTTATGATATACTTTCTTAGCTCAAAATCCTAAAGCATGGCTCCTAGCAACCTTTATTTACAATATAATGTAAATGCTAGAAAAAAGTGGGTGGAGTTTGAGCCCGACCGCCCTGACTGCAACGCCAATAAAGCTCAACACTCTCGGTAACTTGGTGAACTGCAGCCAAACAACAAGGAGGTCAAGTTTCTAGGCGAATGTCCAGACCTGTTCTTCTAAGGCCGTGCTCTCTACCTATGTAGCTCACAGTCACGGAATTTAAATAAGAGACCTATGCTACAAATATAACCTCAATGAACCAGTTTTGCATAGATATAACACTTGCAACTTAGTATTCGATGCCGAAGACATATTACATACGCTCGAAATGTTCATATTTTACACGTCGTCGATATGCCAGGTTTTACTCGTAACGGCAAGACTTAAAAGAATACACATGAAAAATAAAAATAAACACGGAAACACGTGTTTTTGAAGAGTGTAGGGAAGCACTTTGAAGGCAAGCATTGACTGAGCATGGCAGCTTCTGCACGTGTTAGCGAACGTTTCCATGCAAATATCATTCAGAAGGGAAATGTGTTGACACCTCGCTGCTAATGTAAAACAAATACACAACATGCGCTTACATAAACTGGACTGAGGAGGGCGGGGAGGACAATATTTCAGCTTCAGATGTACAAACAATAACCACAGTAGCATGTACACGTGTACAAGTTCTCTTCTCACGAGAGCAGTTTTATATCAACTTCTCGCTAGCATGACCTAGAGGCTAGAGCAGGGTGAGAGACTACTGCAGCAGACGATATTCACCGTTTTGCGTTAAGAAAATGTCAACAGTACTCGGAACTAAAACCTCAGTGAAGTAAAGATGAACGAGCTTGGCTATGCGCTGCGGGTGTCGCATTTATTAAATGTGTTTTATGTATTTACAATGGGAATGTTTTTATTGCCGTCATTTTAAAGAGCCCTATGCAGCAGGCGCTAGATGTCATGTTTGAGGTGTGGAAACAAGCAGGCTATAAGCTCTACACTGGCTCGTGTGTCAACAACCTCGTTCTTTAGTTTTGCAGCGGTTTCGAAAATATACTTTTTAACGAAATTTAATACATGTATTGTAACCGGCATATAGCCTTCAAAGGAAAATAAACAACACATATAGTGTAAATACTGTAAATTATGTTAGAATGGTCGTAGAAAGCCAGTTGAAATTTCATTATGATTAGAATTGTATGTTTTCTGTGTCTCAATTGCAAAATTTGTTTTAAAATAATTAATTTGTAATTTAGTTCTGAGTACTGGCAAGAGGCGCAAT
>PNEQ01038956.1:0-25587 GCA_003012365.1 Medauroidea extradentata | reverse complement strand
CATCATGTTTCGGACGTTCTGGCTGTCACGTCGGCCGCCCTCGAAGGGTTAAGACGCAGTTGGGACAGGTATCTATGACGTAGGTTAGGCGGGTTTCCCACTATGAGCCACCCGGGCTTTGAGTCATCGGCCAGCCCTCAAGGTGTTACGAAACAGCCGCCGACCACTGGCCTCCAGGAACATGGCACGCAACAGTACGATAAACCGACACCACTTACTTTCCAGAAAACACTAAATCGTAGATATTTTTATTTAAAAAAAAATTGTCATATGTAAACACATCACACATGCATCAATAACTTGCCCTTGCAATTACAGATCGCACCGCCACTTGAACGAGGGGTAATCCGTGCATATTTTACAACAACCACCCTTGTTGAACTAAACCTCTCCTCTCCGTACACGTGATGCTCTCTCAACAGCCGTTGTGTCCAACAAATGTTGACGTTTTAGCTTCAAAGTTTCGCGGAATGTCAGGTTACAAAGTCCTTATGCACAAACAGACATCCTTACGTTAAAATGACTGATACCATTATTTGCCGCGCTCAGTGTCCTTTTTGAGTTCGTAAACTGTTCCTAACCTTCATAAATCGTTTTATATTGAAGGGAAATCGATAGATATTAGTATTATTTTGAATACAGAACTCAATGAACAGATTTTATTGTTATTATTGCGTTATGCATTACATGATCTAGATTTTCTAAATCTACTGATGTTAATACGATTAGTATTTCATTATTGATCATGATTAACTCGAGACAAAATCAAATTGGAGAAAAACAATTAGAAATTTATTTTTTAGATGATTGAAAATAAATTTATCATAGTTTTTTGCAAGCAAGAATTTTTATTTGTTTATTTAACAAATACTTTCATTTGATAACTTCCTCTCGTCAGTTTTCTCATCCTGCTCACTTGGTTGTTGGCATTAAAACACATTCTAAACAATGCTTTTACACTTTTTTTTGTAGGCCTATATAGAAATGAAAGTTTATACTACGTCGTCGGATAACGTTAACATTTTATCAAATAAAATGTAGCAGTGCAATTGCGAGACAAGGACAAGAGTTCCTCTCATGTGGGCTTGAAGCCGGAACCCCGCCTCAGTTTTAGAGTTTAGAGACGATGGAAGTCTGGATGTAAGGAGGGAGAGAGGGTATTTAAGAGGCGGGTCGCATCATTCTGCCGCCCACCTCGTGTGCTCCTTATCTGCGACGAACCCGCGACCGTAACTCTGCCTGGCCTCCTCTCGGCACCTGTCGACGACGCCTCGCGCGCGGATGGGCGTCGCCGGCAATTTTTATTCTCCCGGGGAGATGTCGGGGAGGATGGGATGGTGTGGGGGGGGGGGCGATAAACTGGTCCACAGGCGCCGCCTATGTGTACCCGGGACGCAGGTGGCACGTGTGTGTATGGCTGCTCGCTAGAGCACCTGATAACACTTCCGGACTGAGGGTGTCTGCTGTAGCGACACTGCAGCCGGCCTTGCTTTGCTTACTAAGGGAACATCTGTTTTACCTCTTCCGTAACCAACGTATTATGATAATGAAGTACACGAGCCGTGTAGAGTACACATCCAGCGACGAGGATCCGAACAAAGTGTTAAATTAAACATTTAAGCTGGGATTATTTTATTACTAGAGACCGGAACTATTCGCGGGTTCACTGACCTAGGCTAGCCTCCAAGAACATCTGTGTATTCAAAAAGACATTGTCTGCTAACTGGATGCTCTATGACGCAGTGATATGAGCCTGTATTTAGTTGCTTCTGTACTATTGGCTAAGCGACTTCCAGGAAGTGTCAAATAAGTCACGGGCCAATTTCGAAAGTGGCACGAACTTACAGTTGCTGGGATTCTAGCTTGGGGACAAACTAAAACGCGAATTTTTCAGGTCTCTATTTATTATGTTTGGTAACCCATATCTAGGGGCCAGGAAATTTCGTGGATTCAATTACCTTGACGTTAGAATGCACTGCCTTGTGCATACTCAAGTCCCGGCCATTTGTCCTCTAGCTGCTACTCAGTGGAACAGCAGACAATGAACGAATATACGGGGCTTGAGTGTGCATAGGACAATGGATTCTAGCATGCGGGTCACTGAATCCGCGACATTTTTGGCCCCTGCCTATATCGAATTCGTACAGTTGGGGATACTGACGATAACTTGGACGTAGTCTCGTGGGAAGAAAACATATTTACTTAAATTTGATTTTTTATTTTACACTAAAAATAAATGGTCGCATTAGTTGCGCTAAGAGGCAAGGGTCGATAACAAGTTACTCAATATGCAAGGAAAGGAAAATTTAGCGAGTTTAATGTTCGTATGTTAGAATCCACTGTCCTATGCATACTGAAGCCCGGTATATTCGTTCATTGTCTGCTGTTCCGGTGAGTAGCAGCAAATAGACAACTGGTCGGGGTTTGAGAATACACAAGTGAGAGGAATCTAACGTGTAGATCACCAAGTTGTTTGGTCGACAGTTCCACGCTCAAAACTTTGCCGTGGCTGATGTAGATTCTATTTAATATAAGTTTGGATGAATCTGATAGCAACTTATGGGCAATAATTTGTAATATTTTGTTATTTGTGTCACTACACAAGACAAACTTTGCAGTACAAATGCTGAAATTGACATTTCTGGTTCATTTTAGAGCTATCAACGTCTTGAATTGTGCAACGAATCACAAAATACTGAAAATTATTGCCCATACGTTGCTGCCAAATTTATCCAGATTTATGAAACAGAGTATATACTCTGTCCACTCTAAGGTTGCAGCAGAAATAAAAATTGCTAACGAAATAAATCAAAGCAATTGAATTATATCTTGATTCTGCACATTGTGGTTGTGCCGTAACGCATTTACTGTGTACTTTTTCAATATTTCAAATGGAATCTATGTTGTGCAAAAATTTTACTGTCATTCATTCGAATGAATTAGCTGAAATCTTAGAATGGATAGAGTATAGTACAGGTGCCGCGATTGGCGCAGTGACTAGAGCACTTGCCTCCCACCAAGGCGATCCGGGTTCGATTCCCGGTGATGCCGGTCCCTGGGCTTTGGCAGAAACCGGACGATGCTGCCGGTCGGTAGGTCTTCTCTGGGATATCCTATTCCCCCTGCCCCCTAATTACGGCGCTGCTCCGTACTCCTATCACCCCTCACCAGCGATAAAGACCTAGTTGTTAAGTGCTGACCAAAATCTCTTCACTTCACTATGGTAGGCCTACACCCGTAACGGCGATCGGCGCTTCGTCATTCGCCTGGTTACGAAGTTGCCCGATAGTCGATATGTAGCACACACTTGGGATAGCATCACACCTATATCGCGCCGTGTTGTAACCTGTGTCCCTGTTTCAGCAGGCTGCCGGAGGTCTGGTGCGTTGTATACACTCAAGGTATTACATTGTTGAATTCTTGGACGGCTGATTTTATTACCAACCTCAGTCGGGTCGGCTTCCCGAAGCTTGCCCGTGCTATCCACGGTAGGTATATTCTATTCTAATAAATAACCTTCAGTAAATTGTATAAGCTCAGATGGCCACTCATCGCTTAGGTAATGAAATCTCAGATAAAAGTACGAAACAAAATTTACTGCTGTACATCCTGAAACGCTTCCCGTGATTGGAGGAGGGCGACTTACCCAGTATGTGTTACAGCTCGAACGTTTGCACTCGTTTTTCGGGCTCAGCTCGGAATTGACGAATCCGGGTCGCAATACTTTTCACCTAGGAGCATTGTGGGAATTGTCTCTAGTGTTCGTATTCGGCACAGATCGCATAGTGTTCAACTGAACTACAGAGTGAGTACTTTAAAAGAAGCCCAGCAGGTTGACCTCTAAAATGCCTTTACAACTTTTCGTGTCGTCTTCACACCTATCTCGAGGTCAATAACTCATATTCTAGCCCTTACTCTTAAGTAAGTTGTCATACTTGACTTTCTTTCCTTTACATTCATTTCCCAAAAGGAAATTGTTCAAGGACTCATCCTGTACATTCTTTTATTTTAGTCTATTTTTTTACCTTGTTATCATTTGATAATATTGAAAGAACTCTAGAGTCACAGGTGGCGTCAGCCAAGTGATCCCGCCGCATTTTCGCACTGAATGTCGCTGGTTCGAGCCCAGTTGCCAGGCCTGCCGCGTATTTCTCCCTGCATCCCGCAAGCAGCTGAGGTTCACATCCTATCTGGAATCTGAGTGTTTCGCAACCCTTCTCGGCACAGCCATTGTACTCCGCACATGCAGAGTTGTAGGGTAGGGAGGTGGGTGCCGGAAGAGGAGGTTTTGGGCGATTGTGAAACTCTCGCTGGTCGGGCCACATGCGAGAAAACAGAAGAATCGAGAAGAGCGTGGGGTGGTATCGTAGCCGCTTACAGGAGTACTCAGGGGAGGGTACATGTGGGCGTAATTACAAGGCAGGGCAGCGGTCCTTTCCACACAATGTGCCCTCCCCCCTTCAACCATATACACAGATTTCCTCTTCCTGCCCCTCACGCCCCGCTGTGTATTCCCGGCACACCTGCCGGACAGCTTCCTCTGCCAGCCGTCGATCTCTCGCTCTGCCGCGATACAATCGATACGTCGCGCGCCCCCCTATCGCCAGGGGAGAGAGGCACAATGTGCCGTGAGTTACTGCCGGCCGGCTTCGACGTGCTCATTGTGGCTTCACGACCAACGACGCGTGATTGTTTTGCGTGCCGATGTGACTCCCGTACAGCGCTCGCGGTAATGGTCACATGTTCTCCTCTACTGGCATTTCTGTACACTCGTCAATGACTTCTAACTCTCTGGACTATCTTGACTAACTCGGGACGTGTCTCGGTTGCACGACTAGCATGACTGACAAGTATTTTGAAAATCATGGTTCTTGTCCCAACATGATGCTCTGCTCTAGTTGCGGGTTAGATCCTCAATATTTCCTACTGTACTCCAAGGACATGCGTTTGAGGTTCATTACTTTGTGTTTTCGTATTTCCTTGGACATTATGTCCACTTCCATGTTTCAACAAGCAATTAAAGACTATGAAAACATGGCATTTGTGTCTTCGTTTTAAACACGTCTATTTATTCCGATGTTCATTATGACTAATTAACAGTAAAACTGTTGATTGGTTATTGGCAGGATTGAGAATGTTTTTTAGGAGTGACAATTATATCTCTGGATTTTGTGATGATCTTTTGTCGCAAATTCCCGAAATAATTGTTCCTAATTGAGTCCTGACTATGTAAAACTAGCCTTCTTGAAGCATACTTTTAACAGGAACGTTTGTCACAATATGCCGGCTTATTTATGATATTTTGTCTTTGTGTCCGAGGAATAAAGGCGCTTGAGCATAAGGAAGCTCCAGTAATGCGTTAGACGTATCATAGCTTCTACGAGCAAAGTAATGAAATGGTGTGCAACTTTTTTTTTTGTATTGTCGTATTCTCTATCAGACTAACATTTCTGACGTAGGATTAAAAATGAAGGAATGCTGCGTGGTTCTCTGCTGCGAAATTTTCTTGCTTAAAAATTACGGTAAAATGTTCGTGTGTGCTATTTTTCTCCTTCTAGCAGTTATCGTTAGTAACACAGAAAAAAAAGAAACCGCCTTTCCGACTCGAAAACATTCTTAATGTTATCAGTATTCCGTACTCTGACGTAATTCAAGAACGCTGCTCGGACAGATACCCGATTGAAAGTAAGGTAATTGGACTTTACGTCTAGTCGACAGCGAGGTTATTAGAGACGGTTATAAGATTGAAGCTGTATGCCTTCGCTTGGCGACTATGGCAGGCTGCCACCTTAAGAGGGTGTGGTAGATAAATAAGCGCCGAGTTCTGAAATTAAGCCCTACACTTTTTGAAAGTCGATATTAAAAAAATACTGAACAACAATCCTAGATAAAGATATCAGCCAACTTTACGAGCAAACATTTACCCAGAATAACGCATTTGTTAAGCGTGACCTCTTGCGCCGCAATTGAATGTACGATATTTCGGCGTCAGAGATTGTTCTTCAGAAATGTGTTACTCGAGAAAAATTGTTACTCAAGAAGTTGGCTAAAACTAATGTGAGGGATTGATATTTTTTAATTTTTGAATATTGGCTTTGAGAAACCTACAATTGTGAACTGATGCTTTTAGCGCGGGATTATATACCACGAGCTCTTAAGTTGCGTGCTATTGCATTTAATTTAGTTGACTGGGCGTAATAACCTTAAGGCCAAGCTGTCTTGTTTCCTCTTTTTAATTAATATTCATTTTTTTACACAAACGAGAGCAGTCATCTGTTTGGCAGATTTGTTTAAAATCATGTTCTCCACGTTGGTTGATTTTTTATGGCATTAAATACTATGGTTTTTAACTAATTATGTAATTAATTAAGTTCTTGTTAATTGACTTAAGTTGATACCGTATAATTCCTTGTTTTGAAAAAAAATCCGTTATCACCGAAAAAAAAAACATTTTAAAGAAATCTGCCGAACATTTTTTCTACATCTGCTCTCGTTTAAGCTTTAAAAATAAAAAAATAATTATCGCACAAACAGCAACAAGAGAGCAAGGCCTTAAAACAACTTTTTTAAAAGTTCTCTTCTCACAACATATAGTCGTTCGACATTAATACTGAACGTACGCATCTCAGATACGAGATGAAAGATTCAAGTTTATTATTGATTTTCGTACTGTGTGTTCTTAATCTTGGCCATCTTCTATTATTTTTTGTGGTACGGAATAACGGTTCCGCTAACAATGACGTTCGCGTGCACGTGAAGTCGCTCAACTTGTGTACATAATAAACACTTAGTTGGAAGTAAAGACTTATAGCAGTGATTTCATTATTTTAACTACACAGTGCTGCTTATTTAAATCCATGCTCCGTAAGTTACGAACTCAAAAATAATCATTGAATCTAATTACCTTTTTGACAGTATGATCGAAATGCCGAACTTACAACGCATTTCCTCAAGTTGTAAAAAGAAATTGGAATTTCTCGGTAGGTGCGTTATTTTTATCAAGTATGAAATCATGCCGATCAACTACGTGTCCTACCCTGATAGTTGTATTAGCATATGCTGCTGGTATTCTGCGGGTTGCTAGTAGACGGAATAAAGGAGCAGACACTGCATACTCTTCAGGACGATAACCGCTGGAAGTGGTTGAAAGACCTCCGACCTTGTTTGGGAAGTCGCATCAGTATGTGCAGCGGGACGCCTACCTTGATTTCCAAACCGTTTTTATCTCTCTCGTTCTCTTTTCTAGCCACTGCCCTCCCTCCCCCCTGTCTCCTTCGTCCTTTGGTCCCGAGTCAGCGGGAACAAGTCTCCTGATTGTGATTGGGGGGCCGCCTGAACCCCCCACTTCCCCCGCCCGCAGCCGGCGGGTCGCAAACGGTGCGCGCGGAGCAAAACTCAAGTGAACCGTCGTCGGCAGTCGTGGGTCGTGACCTGGGCAGACAAGTACCTTGGCCCGGGAGCTCGCCTGGCTGTCAAGTGTTGAAGGGTGGGGGGAGGGGTGTTCAACCTTCCCCTACCTCTCATCTCGTACTGGAGAGTGCAGCAGCATCTCCCTGTCGAAGTCATGACGCGCTGCGGCTCGTCAACGTGCCAGGTTTATCAACTGTACTTTTGATTCGCGGTCTTTTTAAACTAGAAATCCTCCTTTATCTCGGGAAAATCCTCAAATTAGACTTTCGCGTTTTATTTTCTAGGAAACTAATCAACGTATTCAAATATAATTGTTGAAGGAATTGTACATAAATTATATCAATTGTTGTTTGCTATATGATTTCAATTAGGAGTTAAATGAATAAAGAAATACGAATGTGGCAAAAATGACGTCTTCGTCTGTTTACATTTCCTTTCAATAAAATGACAACGTACGAAGTTAGTTACAGCTACTCATGTTTGTTACAATTTGCTGTAAGGATATAATGGTGTGTTTACCTTGTAGTTTGTGTAAACGGAACACACCGAGAGAGATTACGTATTATGAGCGCGCGGGGACTAAGTACGAATCTCCTCGCTCACAAAAAACCTTGTCGCCTTAAAGCTCAAGGCTATAAACGAGCGTATCTTTCACGGGTTCCTGTTTACATTGTTTTATCGAATATTATTTGTTTAACCTTAAAAACACGCAGATATCCTTAAACCGTTGCAAAAATATGTTATGTGTATAGATTGGGCTAGTTATCGGCTTAAAAATTTTTGCTTAGTGTCGATAATCCGCGAAATTTATACAGTTTTTTTAATAAGTAGACTACATAAGAAAACAATTTTCAATACTTCTATGTGAACCTGCTTCCTCTTATGATTTATTCGAAATAAAAGCTTGAATTACGTCACGTAGCATTAAGTGATATTTAACATGGTCGTTGGTTTCTCGCTGCGCAAATGAACAGGTGACGTACTTAGACAAATTACAAGAATAGCTACTGAACAGGTAATACACGTATGATAGTAAGTAAATTGTTGGGTGTTATGTATGCAAATTATTTGTGTGTTTGGTGGAGGAAATGTTCTGTGAAGTTGTTCATGCGTTTGTCGTACAGCTAAGGCAAAACACTAGAATTGAATAATTTTAATCGCCAAGAGTTTTTAACAGCTTTTTGGTAAAATATACTGTCACATTAGAATTATCTTTGTAATCCATTTATGTGACTAATACATGTGTAACATTCGAGACGCACAAGAGAGTTGACTTTGTTTCATAACTTTTAGCATGTAGCATGTGACATCTAATATCAATGTACGTTATTTTATTGCAGTGCGTATGTTGGTTTTCGTTTGTGTATGCTGCTGTAACATGCTCATTTTGCCATTGGCATGCCGTTTTTTGAATAAATTCGTACAAATTTTAAAATATGAATTTTCACACTTGAACGATTCTATAAAATATCGCACAAGAGAAAAATTGGCATGGGTACATTCTGTATTTTAATCCACCCTCAGGCTAAATGACAGAGTAATATTTTATACACAGTAAAAGCACTTTCGTTGTCACAACAAAGTTTTGTTTAAATATGAACAACTGCAAATATACTCTGCCTCATAGGTATTTAGCTTGTGGTAAGGAAATATTACGGCAAAGCAAATGTGAAAAGTTGCGTTTTGTGTCACATTTGGTCTTAAAAATGATTTCTTTGAATATAACATGTTTCTTTATAGCAAATACAATATAGGTTTTTTCAACATGAAGCTTTTATTATAAGTACCACTACTACCTTCACTACAAGGATTTCATATGCATTACTTTAACAATAACATAATTTTTAATCAATACTTATTGTTAACGGCGAAATAACTTTGCAGTAGCTCATATGTATGCACATATTTTGCTATGAAAACGAAAGCATATTTACTGTGTAAAAGAGGCGTATATTTTTCCTGGTCAGAAATATACAGCTGTAGAGTAATATATTTGCTTGGCTAAAACATTTTGCTCTGGCTTAGATAAACTGCACATAATTTAAGCGATGTTAGAATCGTGACGATTGGATCAATACAGGTGATAGAATTGTTGTACAACTGGTAGAGTAACACAATTAAGTTTTTTTTTTTTAATTTTACATATGAATGCTACATGTAATAAATTGACGCGTGACTTTCATATTAAGAGGATATTTTGTCCTCGAAGACTGGAGTATAGAAACAATCTCGTGGTTACATTAGTATTTACATTTTTTGCACAGTGTGTATAGTTACGTAAGCTGATGTATTCTGCGGTTGAGATGTGTGCTCGGCTGCGTTGAGAATGTTGGATTCCATGACGTGCCTGGCGAGAGGGGGGGGGGACACGTCCCCCCAAACAAATTAAGTAAGGGGGCATTACCCCGCCCCCCCAAAAAAATGTTGTGGATTTTTGCTTCAAGAATGACTCTAAAATTGATACAAAAATGTGCATCACGCCTATGTAACACTCTGCGTGTTAAAGTATCCTTCAGGGTGTTAATGTGCGATAAAATCTTAACTTTATATTTTATGAAATAGTGTTAATTTTATAGACGAAACTTGTGAGTACAGTTTCCTCTTACAAAATAATTTTAGCTCTCATTGTTTTCTCATAACGGTGCCTCAAAGTCAAAGTTTGCATGTTCTGCTGCCATGCAAATAGTGAAAAACCATCGACTTTCGTGGAATGATTCACGGTGAAATAACATACCATGGGCTACGTAATAAAGCATTTAGAAAATATCCCATGAACGATTTTTATGTTTTAAAATTTTTCAATTTTTTTGTACTTTTGCGATTATTTTAAAAAATTCAAAATATTGCTATATGGGTTTTAAAACGTATTATTGCAGATCTCGTGGGTTCTTAGTTCACAGTGAGTTATTTCATTTAAGTAGATCAATTAGTTTTCGCTATTTGCATGGCAGCGTAAGAAGCAAATTTTGACTTTGATGCACTGTTATGAGATAACTATGAGAGTTAAAATTGTTTTCTCAGAGGAAACTGTACTCACAAGTATCGTCTTCAAAACTAACACTATTTCATAAAAATATAAAATTATGATTTTATCGCATTTGAACATCCTTAACGAAATGAATTGACCATGCGTCAGCCAGTTACATCTCACATTTTCTATAACCTCGCGGCACTCAGCCAAGCAAAATGCACTTCTTTCCCCTTGACCTAAACTATTGTGTTACTTGGAATGTTAGTGTGTGATAGTCACGTTACGCGGGAGTGTGTCATCTCTCCCAACAGCCGCATTATTATGGGCTTTTACTGCATTTTTCTGTCAACCATAAATATGTTTCTATAGTCTGTCTCATGTAAGTGTTTCAGATTTTGACATTTCTCTTCTGAGAAATGTGCCTAACAGCTCCATTGTGTTGACTGTAATCCCCTTTAGCATCTTGGAAAAAACAAGGCCTCTGCAATCCTGTTTACAGACCATTTTCTGAGAAGATAATTGTCAAAACCTAGTCATCTTACCTGAGATACACTATATGTTGATTTTGTAATTTTTTCACCACATATTTTTTTCAAGTTCGCTGTTAAAACACTACTTCTAAGAGGTCGTACCCCGTATCATGGCCTTATTTTATAATTTGGTTAGTACTCTTCTCCAGTAAAAAGTAAATGACGTATTTGATCGCTGAGAAAATTTTCTCTCTTTGTAAGTAATTTTATTTTTAAAGCTACATTTGAAGACATAGTGTTAAAAAAATATAAACACAAACAACATAATTTTACTATTAAAAGAATTGTTCACGTACATAAATTATATTAACTTTTCGGGTCTATTTTAAAAGATATTGAAGTGTTGCTGAGAAAACTACTCGTGGTAGCCAGTCACTCTTGTAAAGCAGAGAGATCTTTTAGTGCACCTCGATGGCTGAAGAGCTACCTTCGCAACACCATGACTCAAAAAAGACTCCACCATACAGCTGTGTGCAATATTCACAAATATAATTTAGAAAATTCTGCTTTGAGCAAAATAGTTAAAAAATTTGAGCTTCCAAATGTAAGATGAGTTAAGATATTTGGGTTTGACTGAAAAATGAAGGCATATTCGAATGAATCACATGTACTTTTTTATGTATGTAGATATTGTATATTTTTATGTATGTTACATGTATATTTATTAGAACATCACATATTAAACGTAATACAGAGGCTTTAGTTTTAACAGTATTTTGTTTTTACAGCATTATCCTTTAATAGGTTTTAGTACTTCTAAAATGTCTGCAACATAATGTAAAAACGCCCAAAAATAAATCTGTGCTCCCAAGCTTATTGTTATTCGTAGAAAGACTATTCTTATATATTTATTTTGACATCATAGTTTTAGTCTTGAAATACTCAGCTGCAAAAAAAAAGGGGGGGGGGCAAATTAAAGGATTACAACAACCTTTTGTAATATCAAAGAAAGAGTAAAAAATTAATAGCACAACATTATTATAAATATTAACTTTAAATATTGCTGACAACAGATAGTTTTTATAATTTACCCAAACGTATTAAAATGACTACCAAAATTATAAAAAAAAAATGTAATAAAAATATTAATACTCCTACTAGCGGTGTGTTTAAAGTTTATATAGAAAACCTGCTTAAACATCCTCTATTTTACATTTATAAAATCGAAACTTTTCCGGGTGCAGGAACACTCCCTCCCCCCCTTTTTTTAAAGAGGTGATCAACATGTCGGCCTCTGGATATACTTGCCCCCCCCCCTCCCCAAGATTAACTGCCGCGCACGCTTACATTGGATTCTCATCACATTTCCAGGATAATGTAGGAGCAGTTAGACATTTGCCTGTCTCGACACGTCTCCTGTCAGGAGGGGCCATGGTGGTGTAGTACTACCACGACTATCAGTGTTTCATTCCAGGTGGGGTCGCTTCCGATATTTGCTTGTGAACACGTGGCCCCCACTGCGGTTTCCCCTTCCCCCTGTATTCCGTCTCTGCTCCGTAACCGTCTCATTGCACCTTCATCGTATTCGAGAATTATACTCTCTCATTACTACTGCTTATGCTGCATTTGTTTCTAATTGTCTGAACGAAAACTAGATATTGTAAAACCATTTCAAAGATTTTTAAATAATTTTTATATTCAGGGTAATTTTTGTAGACAAAACTCGTACTGCTTCCGTTAATCAGTAAACAGCTAAAACGTCTGGTATTAATTTATTAGCTAAAACCAAATGTTTTTGTACCAAAAAAACATTTGTCAACGTAGCACAAGTTTTTGCCAAGACTGGCAGATTGTTTTACTATACCTGCTGTCTTTTAAACTTAAAATCTGTTCTCAAAAGTAGTAGAAATAATGGATCTTCACGTATGTCTGCCCCCATTTACTCCATGCTCTTTAATAGTTGTAATTATTTGTGTAAATGATTACCATTGAACTTGCAATATAAAATATAGAACTGTACGGGATTATTGAATATAAAATATATTTCAACTTTAATTTTGTGTTTTGTTATGTCTTACTTCTTTCTCTTCACTGCTCTGCTAAAGAAAGGCTGGAGGCGACGAGACGTGACTTACACTAATGCCAACGAACTAGGAATTTCGCTAACAATTTTTGTGATTTATAATAATCTGCTAAATTATGACTTGAGTTTCATGTTTTACTAAGTAATCGATAAATTAATAACGCAAATGTTTCTTTTCATGCATGCTTACTACAAGAATTTTCAAGGTGGCCGAGGAAAGTAGGACCTTATATAACTGGAATATTTTCAGGGTCCGTCAGACACCATTCCGTGTGTATTTTGATTACCGTAAACCGGGTTTGCTATGTGCAAATTATTTATTTTGGGTTCTTTTAGTAAAAAAATTATAAATTAATATGGAGGTATTAAAAGTACTGTTTTTAGTTTCCAGATAGAATTACATATTTCTTACCCCAACAGTCCTAAAAATAAAACCTTTTTAGTCGCACAATGCCACCCTCGCTATTACAAAGAAACCACAGTTTACGGTAAATACTTTGACTGTGAGGCGTTGGCCATGTTTTCTTTAAGCTTAACGTCATAAGTTTGGGTTTTGTACAATCCCTAAGTCACTGCTCTAGAAGATTTGACGAAAATA
Source organism: Medauroidea extradentata (assembly GCA_003012365.1). Lineage (NCBI taxonomy): Eukaryota > Metazoa > Arthropoda > Insecta > Phasmatodea > Phasmatidae > Medauroidea > Medauroidea extradentata. Next base: position 12,055 of record PNEQ01038956.1, on the reverse strand, counting down.
ATGTAAAAGTAATGAAAATACCAATGAAGAAACAACATATTGTGAGTTTCTGCGTGTAATTTATATCCCTTCATACGCGTTTGGAGAAGCGATGGTATACATTCTGGAAGCTATGTATAGTATCTTTAAAACCACTGGGATTTTATTTTCTCTCGTATTTTCCTTTGTGCGTTGCAGACATACACCAGTGCAGTTCCTTAACGTATACTACCATGAATAATTTTGATGTAATTATCTGAGCTGTAATTGATTATGGACAACGTTTTAATTTAAAGAGTTCAGTTATTCAAATACATTCCAAGTGCGGAAAAAGTATCTTTATCATTCGCTGTTGATCACCGTAACAATAAAAAGTACGCACACAGAAATGGGTGGATCCTTTTCCTTTTTTGTTAAGAAACTACTTCGTGGTTAGCTTCGTAAGGGGAAGATAAAACTCTCCGAGAAATCTACTTCCAATGCAAACACGTTGGATAGAGCTTAAGTTTGTAAGAAAATCGACTCAAATACTCTAGTGAGCACGCAGAAGTTTGATATTGAAATAAATGTGGTCTGGAAGTGAAACTGTGATATAAAAGAACCACAGTGATATTTCACGGTATTACAAAAAGTGTAGGGTTTTCACAGAGGAAAACCAACAGCTACAGTAACATGGGTTTGGCGAGCTAAAGAAGAAGCCCGGCATCTCGGACACGGCAGGCAGGCTTTGTTGCCGCGCTCTGCGGACTCCTGGGTACTTCACACGCGTTCTTCGTGGTCTTCTACGACGATCGTCGGTAACCATATCCTACCCTTGTTCACTCCCCCCTCCCACCACACACAACACTTTTCCTTTCTAAACTCGCAAATCTCCTTGTTCGCATCGAGAGACAAGCTCTTTGTCGCGTCGGCGACACCGTGCTCCCACCAAACCCCTTTCGACACTCGACAAACTTTCCTTTTCCGCTCCTCCGAGCACTCCTTTCCTCCTCCACACACCCCCCTTCCATGCCTGGGCAGGGCGGAAAAAGCTAAGAAGAAGGAGGGAAAGAATATGGAGGGGATTTTCCGGCTCGCGAACTACCTCGCGGTAACAAGGTTACCACAGACGGACCGGAAGAGGATTTACCTCTTTACCAATCCCCTCCCGCGCGAGTTCTCCATGTCTTAGGTCTCTTGCTTGCGGGATCGTTATGGCTCAGTGGGAGTGCGAGGGAGGGAAGAGGGGACGTGTCTCCGTGGTCTGTGGCAGAGAACCTCTCCAAGAAGTTCATAGTTGACACAGAGCTCTCCGAACCGAATAAAACTCTGGGTGAAAGGTGTGATGGCCAACTGCGAGGCGAAGTCGCCATATTGCATGGGAAGCGATCCTTGTCGTGAAGCGTACACGAGCTCCTCGTAGTCCACGCCAATAGTCTGACGTGACACGTGGAAGAACACACAGTCTGTCTGCTGGTACGTTTTCACATTTGACACCATTTATATGTAGTGCCCATGGCGTTGTGTAGAACGAGCCATAAATTGCACTTTGTCTCAGAAGATGGAACTTTTGTAATTTTGGTACGTCGGTCGTACCTATTTGCAATGTATTTCAGAAATGAGATTTTTAAATGTTTGTTGCAATGGGAGTTTACAATTAAATGTTATTGGATTGTGGACATACGCCATTGTTCATGTTTAGCTGATCAAACCTTTGTTGAATGACAAAGTACGAAAACTAACAAGGGAAAAAAAAACAAGTATAAAACGCACACAAAAATAAAAAAAAAATAAAAAAAGCAATCCCAGAGGTATTCTGTCAATTTTTTAAAGTAAAAGTTATATTAGACAACAAAGAATTCTAGAAATGGAATTAAGTCGAATATCGACACAACACCCAGACACAAAATACATTCACAAAAGACAGACCCAAATATAGAACCAGGTTCCCAATATGAAACAAGATGGAAATAGACGAAAAACAGTGGACAGCAAACACTAGACAATAGACAACACAACACAAGTTAAAACCAACGAAAATCTGCTTGGGGTTATAAGGTCAGTGATTTTGCTTTCATAATCAGTTCTATCTAGAATGACTGTAGCACGGCCTTTGTCAGCAGGAAGAATTGCAATATCCGGATTAGATTTGAGCGTTCTGAGTGCTAGCCTCTCTTCCCGTGCGAGATTAGGTTTAGGAGGTTTAGCTGATCTTATAGCTGTATGTACCGCCCATCTGAACTCGTCTTGTTTGGCAGCTGGTAGCTTATATATAGCGCTTTCTACAGAATACACTACATCAGGAACAGGGATTTAACGGGTTGCAATGCTGAAACTAAGACCTTTCTGTAGGACTAAATGTTTGGAATCTGTTAGTGTTTTGCTAGAAGAATTAATTACTGTATTGGAAATTTCAGTAGGTGGTTTGTCTTTTCTTCAGGCAACAGAATCTGAGAGTTTGGCAAACTTTTCCTTTTGCTCTTACTTGCAAACAGATGACCATTTGCAACCAGGTTTGAAATGGACTCGTGAATTTGGTTGAAATCTTTAGCACTGAGCTCAGATTCAAGTTTGAGTTGGATAACAGCAGTTTTTCGTTGGTTTTAACTTGCTTTGTGTTGTCTATTGTCTAGTGTTTGCTGTCCACTGTTCACTGTTTTTCGTCTACTTCCATCTTGTTTCATATTGGGACTCTGGTTCTATATTTGTGTCTGTCTTTTGTGAATGTATTTTGTGTCTGGGTGTTGTGTCAATATTCGACTTAATTCCATTTCTAGAATTCTTTGTTGTCTAATATAACTTTCATAAAAAAAATTACAGAATTCCTCTGTGATTGCTTTTTTTATATGTTTGTGTGCGTTTTATGTTTGTTTTTTTCTTGTTCGTTTTCGTACATTATTTCAGAAATATTATAATAAAATTCTATATTATGTTAACTATAGAAATATGTGTACGTAGTTTACTGTACAGTTATACATGTAGGCTATACTGTTGATGTTATTATGAATAGTGTGTGTGAGAGATTGAGTTACACCGTATGATACAACTCTAGATAAAATAGAAAGTGTAGAACGAGGTGAAAAAACTCTCATGTAGGTATGTACTTAAGGTTGCGTAGGTGGTTACTACCTACATGTAGCTTATACATACCTCAACACTCAAATTCACAGTAGATTTTATAATACTCTGGAGGCTAATCAGGATTGCAGTCATACCAATTATACCTACTGGTAGGAAAGTATGAACAACATACATCTGATAGAGTCTTGAAGTATTCGAAGAAATACTACTACTCTACAGACACAAATAAACACAAAATAATCCTTAGTAGAATTACAGATGTAATGTAGACCATTTCCTTAAATTACACCAAACTGTGCATGAAATTATTTGCATAACTGACTGAGCAAAAATTAGACTAGTTGAACGAGAGTAAATGTAAAATATATAAAATTATTAAAATGCACTCCCATCCTTACAATTCTGAATTTAGGTTCTCAACTAATAAATTCTGAAAAAAATTAAGTCTGAAGTTCTCAATTCAATAAGTCTCAAAATTATAAATAATAAAATCGCCAATCAAAGATTAAAATAATTTAAAGTTCCAATTTAGTAGTATGCTAGTGAACGTCGACTCAAAATAAAATTAATGTTCAAAATTCTTTCCCGTTATTTCACATAACTTATTAAATTCATTACAATGATTAGCGTCTCCAAGTTACTGACAAAAATGCTCCGGCTTTAAGACGTTAAATTATGTTTAGGACCACTGGGTAAGGGCTTCCATTAGTATTTTCATATTATGTTTTTCAGTCCAAATACACTTTAAACAATAAATCCAATTTAGTGTATTGGTTTCCAAAAGAGTTCATGTAAAAATACCAAGACTATAATGCGTAAAACGTATGGCGTCGGTACTTATCTATCGCTGACAACACGAAGCCGATGACGCCGCCGATCTTGCTCACTCCAAATCTAATAATAGATGCAAAACTAGGACCTCTTCTGTACTTGTCCTGTTTTCCTACGTTTTACACTTTGAAATGGTGGTCTCAAATCGTAACCTAGCATTATGACGCCGCCTGGGATCATCGGATGTAAAATTAGGCATTACCGACGCGATCTGGCCATTTCAAAACCTACCACCATTTTTTCTTTCTCTTTAAACGTCACAACCAAAGAGAAAATACAAAAGAAGCTAAAACCTAACACAAATAAAATTTAAAAGAAATAAAATGAATGAGGTGCTTTCAATACTAAATTAGTATATAGCATAGAACTAAAATTATGATGATCAACATAAGTAAACAAACAAATATTACAATTCTCATCAAAACAAACTAACACTGTTGATAATAAATATGCTAGTTATAATCCTGTCATAATGTAAACAAAAATAATTATTATTCTGTACTCGTTACAATATGGCAGTTCGCGTCTCAAGTTTAGGGTGGTCTGCAATCGCTGAAGATAATTTTTATTTGCCTAAATGTTTGCCTTAAATTCAGTGTTTTTGAAATGAGACCTCATAAAACAAGAGTAACACGAACATAGTGGTTGCTGTATTTAATTCCTATTTCTATCACCGCGAATGTATTTCTAAACTGCCAGTGTATTATTCCTGCTGATTACATTGATACAATGGCGTATATAAATAACTTGAGACGGCTTCTATTTGTAGTACTACTCTGATGGCGCCCGCTCGGCGCCGTCTCGCTTTTGTACAGAAGTGTGGGCGCCACTAGATCGGGCACCTCCCTCCTACGTCATGTTCACATTGACAGAACCGAGAGGCGGATGAACAAGACTGGATTTATATTATAAGAAAGCAAAACGAGGGTCCGTGTTCAAGGGCTAAGATGGAGGGCTTTTGCAACACAAAGATGTCATTCAAATCGCACAATGCTGCACTGTTATTCAAATGAGAGCCTGCAGACGAATCACTCTGCTTTCTCTAAGAAAACAGCAAGAACCTGCTAGAATATTCAGTCCGAACAACAATGTTTAGCTGACCTGCAGGGGTGGAGAAATGGCCTCGCAGGCATTGAATAAATTTAATACAAGTACAGCATCCCACTAAAATCACTAAAATAAAATCGGACTATTTATATTTCAGTGGCAGAATAGTGAATTTCACAGACCAGTTATTACCGATGAAAGTTAAGCACTCTTGTAGGCTACGTAAAGCAAAGGAACTGACGTTCAGGAAGAGTTAAATTTACAAAGTTAGGATTTCAATGAGCCACGGGGGGTCGGCACACTGATCAGTAGGTCTGTTGTGTAAGAATTAGAGCGTTGGAATTCCATGACAATATTTCCGAGGGGCGTGAGTTCAAAACTCCACGGTTTACTATTCCTTACTTTATGTTCTTAAATTTTTGGAAGAAATTGTGTTTTCCTTTTAAAGAAATAAACGTATTATACGAACAATTACAAATCGGTATATAACACTTGAATTTTTTCTTATCATATCTTACCCTGACCTAGTTTAGAAGGTTCTAATGGTAGCTTATACGGGTTGTTGCAAAATTTCATGTCTATATTCTAGGGGAACAATCCTCACGTGTAGAGGAACAAAAAGTGTTACATGAACATAGGTCCAAAAACGCACCTTTTCTGTGCTACAGTTGACAATACATGACGTATGGTCAATAGCGCGCGGGTAGGATCATGTTGCTGTGGGGCATCATTACAGCAGTACATAACATGTTACTATGCCACACACTACGCCACTGACACACAGACAGTAGGAACAACTGTGACACAGCAACGTGATCCTGCCAGCGCGCTATCAACCATACGTCATGTATTGCCAACTGTAGCGCAGAAACGGTACATTTTTGGACCTATACTCATATCACACTTTTTGTTCCTCTACACTTGAGGATTGTTTCCCTAGAATACTGACATGGAATTTTTCAACATCCTGTATATACGATATTTTCTTTTCAACAAATACTGACATACCAAAAATTAGCGAGGTATCTCTAGAAAGAACTATATAAGCTAGTGTGTAATTCTTATAAGGTCTAACTATCATTAATACACCATGCGCTCCTACCAGGCCTGTCACGTCAGCTTCCATCGTGTAATAAGAATCTTCGATACAGGCTTGTATGGCGCCATGTTTAGCGGCACATACAAGGGGCCTCAAAACAACTTGTACAGACCAAGTCTTCACACCCGCGTATTTTGGAAAGTGTGGCGGCGGGCGCTACGATACGTACCGAAATAAAGGCTCAAATTCTGGGCACCCTGTTGTTCGTAGGTATGAAAAATGAGGTGGTTCCATCGTCAAACAGTAAAACGAAAGTGTATCAGTTGTAACGCCCGAGTGTTGCTTGAACGGCGACGTGTGTATGGAATGGGGAAAGTCTCTAGTTCTGCAGGCAATCATTCTCTCCTCTTCGTCTCCTCGTCCATAAATATCCCCATCTTCCCCCCTAGCTGTGTGGCTGGCATTACCTTAGCGCTCTCGCGGGGCACATCACGTGACTTGTGGAAATCGTGAAGTTTTCCTCCGAGCCATTTTACCCCTCGCCTTCCCCTTTCACGAAGCGTCGCGAGCAATGACGCCGCTGTAGATAGTGTGCTGCTGTGTCGTGTCTGCCGTGCGTGACTGTATGTCTGACTGGTTGCGGCAGTTCAGGGGCGCGAGTCTCTCTCCTTCGCGCAGTTACGTCGAGCGAGGAACTGGCCAGCACTGAAAATTACGTCAACCCACAAAACGTGGCATTTGAATGCGTATTTTCGGAACAGACGGTGACTGTAGCTGATGTTATTGAGCGAGCAAAATCATATCCCAGGTCGCGTCACGTACAAGGTTATTTTCTTACTGCAGTTTCCATGGAAATTACAGCTACTATGCTTTATTCACGGACTCCCACTGCCGGGAGCCGTTTTGAGGTGACTTTCCCAACGGGAAAAAACAGACAAAATAAGAATTAAGTGACATTAATCCAGGATGTTTATATTCACAATAATTTATTGCATATTTTTTGTAGTCTATGTAGAATATCTGAAAATAATCACACATTTCTTATAAAATATGTCATTTTGCATATCAAATGAGTAGCACACACTCTCAATCTTCGTAATTTACTGTCATTCATACATAAATGTATTTGAATTTATAAATTTTCGTAAAGAAAATTGTTTGAACTAATTGTATTTATTTGTAAAAGTTGTATGTAACAGTGCAACTTATTAGCAGAAAACTAATTTCTAAGTTACTGGTTGTAATAGCAAGCTTATTTATGAAAAAAAGTAATTATTTTTACAACGCTTTGTCTCGCGTTCTTAGCAACACGACTATAGTGTACTGAGAAATTGAAAGTAAGTTTACAGGTGTGTGGAAAGCCTATGTTCACAGGTTATTTTTCTATGCATCTTTTTTATTCACTTTGCGCTACTGGGAAGTACGATGTTTTCTGATGTCTTAATATAATTCGAATAATGTACAAATATGATTTGCTACTTGTAGTTGAGTTTTACTACAAAAAAATATAATTTTGTATAGGTTTCCTTGCTGGCAATAGATTAAGTATAATTAGTTACTATTAACCTTTTAACAACCAAGAAACATTGGACATACTTTTATAAATTTTATAAATTCATATTCTCTCTTTATATATGATTGTTAACAGGAAAAACACACGCATCTTATGTGTTATCTAAAATGTTTTTAAGTTACAGGCAGGGGACTAATATTTATAACTTATATTTAAATGGTAGTTAAATTAATTTCAAGCGGTAACAGAAAAAAATTAGTTTTTTGTTGATAAAGATAATTTAATTCAGATGTTCATCCCAACGACGCACAATTATAATTTTAATGTAACATTGTAAGAAATCGGAAAGGTCCAATGAATTTATGGTGAAAATAATGACGTGAGTTTGAGACTCCTAGGTTTGCTGACAAAATCGTCCACTCGCGTTAAAACTCATATGTAGATTCAAATATTCCAACAAATTATTGTGATAGTAATTTTTTTTTGTAATATTTAGTTTTGTCATATCTGTTATGAATAATAATGCGAACATTATTTTCAAACGAGAAATAGTTAATTGGTACATTTATACATTTACCATATCGTGATCAGTACAATTTTTCTCCGTTGGTTCTGCGGTCGTAATTACCGGATATAACTCAACACGAACCATTTTTGTGCCTTGCATTGTGTAAATAGCTTCATGGTGAAATGAACGTTGGTTTCCAAGTAGATACAACTATTTCATGTAGGTACATAAAATAAATAATTGAGTCAAAACCTTGAGTGTTTTTGAGTATCATTCCTGAATTATTCTTTAAAAAATTACCCAAAACGACTTAATGCTTGTTAACAATCTGAAATCTAACATTTAGGCCTAAGTTTTCTTATGTGCCTTGTCAGCGTAGAAACTTACAGAGATAAAGATTTGTAATCTTATTACCGGAATTAATCATTATGAAAATTGAATCTATACCATATAACATCATAGTATAACGCATTCATAAAAATGTAATGAAGTTAAGGATTTGTGTCTTCACTAACACTTGTACCATTATTGTATCACATATGTAATGGTCAGATCACTCGCCTCCCATCGCTGCGATCTGGGTTCGATTTCTGAAATGGACGTATTTTCTCACGTGGGAAACGTGTTGTATATTTATGTTGGCTGGCGGCTTTTCTCGGAGTATTCCAGTTTATTCCTCCCTCGCATTCCGCCGCTGTTGTATTTGTACTGTCTCATTCCACGTCAACCCTCTTCAAACGACAAACCCTTACTGACTCAGAAGTCCACCCCTAGGCGTGTGTTGCCTTGCCTTCGGTTTAACTTATAGCACAATATTTAGGCTAGATGAGCGTTACCGTGGGTTTGATTTATTTTCTTTGCTTTCGAAGGAGAGCGAGAGAAATGTATACTGACAGTAATTAGACATGGTGAAATTTCGTAAATTCACTGACCTGCATGTTGGAATCAAATATCCTATGCATACTCAAGCCTTGGCCATTTGTCCACTAGCTGCTACTCAGTGGAACAGCAGACAATGAACGAATAGACAGGGCTTGACTATGCATAGGATATTTTATTCTAGCATGCAGGTAATTGAATTCGCGAAATTTTACAATCTCTACTGATAGTTAGGCAGGGTCGTTGCAAATATGTGGTAGTGTACCGTCGACCGCGTTTGTTCGTGAGTAAATGTCCGACTCGCAAGAGGACGAAGTTGCGATCTTGTTTAGTAACTGTGGGAAATTGTCTCTGAAGTTTCAAGTTCCCATTCTTTAAATCATTATTTTAGATTTTTACAAAACAACGTCCAACTGGTACAGATTACTTTGGACGACTTTTTTTTTGCCGTTTAAAATAACGAATTCCATTTTATAGGCTTTCATGATTGCGTGGAAATAAAAATTTTCCTAAATCTGAAACTTACCCATAATATGCAAATAATACTGACGTATTCATTACTGGGTTAGTCATACCATGTTTTCTTAGCTTTCACTTTTTTAAATTCAAAAATATTTCCACGGGTAACATAATTTTCAATAATGTCATAGACATTTGGTTTGGCATGACTTATCTCTATTCTGTCAGTTAATCTATATAATGGGCAAGAATTTTTATTTTGACAGTTTTATATGCAAAAACTGCATAATGTCATGATGTTACGACGAAAAAGTCTAGCATAATGCCGTTATGTTATGACGAATAAGTCATTAGCGATTATGCCTACCACGCGAACAGTATCCGATACACTACTAGCGTGATAATTTTTTTTAGCAACCAAGCAGTTTTGTGTGCTCAGACTTCTTGGAGCTGTTTAATGCGTTGTAGGTTGAGAAACAAATGAACGACAAGGTCGACAATAACGTGCGCATGAAATAGTGCATTGCCGCTCAGCGCCAATCACTGACCTAGCTTGTAAGCTTTCCGTCTAACCAGTTTTACTACGGGACTTTTAGTGGTGTTATCATTTTATTTATGGAAAGTCAAAGTTTAACAAAGTATTATATTTTATTGCCGCATTCATTGTTAGTACATTTTTAGGTACAGCAGTTCGAAAAAGTCGTTTTAAGGGCTCGCTCTTTAGTTATGCAGTGTTTTCAAAAATATATACATTTTTAACACACATTAATTCACATGTAAAAAATACATTCTTACAGTTTTAACACTTATATATCATCGTTTGTATCGGCATTTTTCTTTTGCAATACACCTTACGGATTTTTAGATTTTTGCCCCTGAAATATCACATTTTGTTGTCAAAATAAGCCAAAATGAAGCAACAAATAATTTCTTGCTAGCAAACGGTACATTATTAAAAAAAAAAAAAAAAAAAACGCTGTGGTAAAATTGTGTATCGTATGACTGTACACAGTCTAATTATTTTTTTTCAAAGCATTTGGTTAAGAAATATTTTAGTTATTTGCAATTGTTTGAAATAAATGAAAGATCATGGCCTTAAGCTAAGTTAGTGGGTTTCAAAACAGTGTTTCTAGTGTGCGAGGTGTCTTAACACTGATATAACGTACTCGTCTGAAGTATGTTTTCTTATCGTAAAGGAGCACTCTGGGTAGACGTGAAAATGTTTCGTGAAAATATTACCCAGCGCACTGCGACGCATTTGAAGATCATTGCAACCCGACCACTTTAGGATACTGCAAAGCATCGGTGCAATAAAAAAGACAAAAAATAAGAATTCAATACATTCAAGTGCTTCACCGAGTCCGCAGTATGTGTGTTCAGTGACTCAGCTGTGAAGTTAGCTCTGTAGTGTTGAGTTGTTTCAGCCTCGGGAAACGCTGGCGTGTGAGCCAAGTGTTGTAATGACATGGAGAAGGGCCTGCCCACCAAGTTTCCGCCCGCCGCCGCCTAGCGCCACTGTCGGCACCCCGCGTTATTAGCCCCGCTTCATTTCGAATGTGCATTCGAAATCTGTTGCGCGGGGTGCTATTCTCCCTTTCGGAGCAGTGAAGCAGTCGGGTGTATGGCGGGGTAGGAGGTGCGTAGTGGTAGAGACGGGGCGATCAACAAGCGGAGGGAAGGATATTTCACGGCATATCAGCCTGGGAATGTATTCAAAAGGGTTTTCAATGAAGCCAATATTACTGGAGTCGCTGCTCGCGATCTCTTCACTGCATACATATGCGTGCCACCCCTGCTCTCTTAAATTCTTCTTCTTTTTAGTCTTCTGCTGAGTCGAGCCCAGCAAAATTGGGGATATTTGTGAAAGGGGAGTTTAGGAGACATTCTTCAAAATTATGCTGAAAACATACGAGGAACTTCCACAGCGAACGTCTGTATTGCCCAATTTTGAAATGTTTTTATTACTTTTTTTATAGCTCATTGGAGACAGTGGGGTATAACTTTATTTATTCCCGTAAACTGCAGATACATTTTTTTGATTTATATTACAGTTATTTTTTGTACAAAACCATTAAAATTACGGGCTTAACACTATCACAAAATATTGTTTTCAAAACCACTGCATATTGGTAAATAGTGGAAAGTACAACAATTTTAAGAGCAGTGAACAAGGCAGAAAAATGTGTGCGTCAGAGGTATTGGTGAACGCTAAACATGGTTGTAGTGCGCGTTAATGACTATAAACGGGCGATTGGAGCAGTGGTGGGATACAAAAGCGAGGAAAACTGGAGTGTTTCATGAAAACCCACAGGAAAGTAAGCCATGTTTCCCACGTATGAAAATCGAGATCGACTCAACCCAGAATATAATTCGTACCCCCATTGTAGAAGCCGGTTATATCACTAGATTGCTTATCGGTACATTAAGTCATCTATGTTAAAAGTTGCGACGTTTTTGTTGTTGGTTGCTCGCGACCCGCGTTTGGTTATAATAAGAGGTGTCGCTGCTCTGTCTCTTACGTGATTAATGCTGGATGATTGTGTTCGTATTAAGTAATGTTGTAGTATGCCCGGCTAGCTTTAATTGAAATAAAATAACAAAGAAGTTTCTTTTTTTAATCGGCCTAAGGGACTCACGCACTGCGGGTTGCGTCACGAGAGGTAGATACTTAAAGTTTCTTTCGACGAAAATAATAGGCGCTTCCTCCGGCGGCTTTTGATCGGTCACGACGTTAATTATG
>PNEQ01038951.1:0-71826 GCA_003012365.1 Medauroidea extradentata | reverse complement strand
CCTATAGAAGATTCTGTAGCAAGATTTCAATGCACGAAAAGTACCGCTAAAACACCCATGTTTGCCATTTTGGCAGCTTTACAATATGCTTTAATGATTACTGTTGAACCAGAAATTGGTATACACACGTATAGTAATCTCTGAATAATATTCCTAAACATACATCACTCATGTGCGTTGAGCAGTTTTCGAATAATTTGGTAACGGCCGAATCTCAGCGCACCTCTCGGAGGCCTGGGAAAACGGCTACCACAATGACGTGCACACGTATGCAGGACCTCGAAGACTTTTCTTTTTTCTTCTTTTTCTTTAAGTCTACTTTCCATTGTCCGTTTGCGTATTTCTCAATTTCTCCTCCACATTAAAAAATCGAACATACGGAGCTAATGTAATCAAACTTGATAAAAATATAGAACAGTAGACAAAGTTGATTAGACTTACATGTACTTAGTTCATATTTTCATAATGGCGGTCATTTAAAACCTTTTTTTTTCTTCATGAGATAAACAAAACTAATTTTTTGAAGAGAGACGTTGTTTGGCTAATGTCATTAGCCTATCAAAATGCTGGTAATGTGAGTATCTTAAGTTTTCTTGATCACATGATTTATCTACACTAACAACGCATCTGTAAATCACCAAACTCGGTACATATGTTTGATATTAACGTATTTTTAATATATCATTTTCAGTTTTTAACGCAGGATGATTCAGAAAAATTTTTTTTAGTACCGTTTGGAGAAATTTATGATAAGGTAAGTTGAAAATGTAATTTCAATGATTACGTGAAATGGGTAATAGTTTGAAATTGACTTAATAATTTTTCTTCTTTTGATAAATTAGGCTATTTGGTCTTTAATTGTTTCAGCACTTGTATTGTTTTACATTTTAAGAAATAACATTTTGTACTTATTTTCTGGTTAATATTACTACCTCTATATTTCACTTTGCAGAAAAATTTTAGGATATATTTTTGACATATATTTCATAAGCTATAGCCTCATTAAAATAAAGAAATTATCCCGCATAACTTACAAGAAAATTGTGTATTAAATGTAATTTGGCGATTCAACGTTAATAATACTGAACATACTCTATTTCCCAAGATTTCATGTCATGAATTAATTTATTTTCTCCTATAACATCTGCGCCGACTCTAAGAAAATGTAAACTTAAATCTTAATTTTTCAAATTTTTGTTTCATTAGTTCAAATTGTTGTAGGTTCACTATGTTAGAAGATAGAATCACATGAAGAAACAAAGAAATATTTTATAACGTTTCAATCTACATGATTAATGTGAAATTTTTTGGTTTATTTGCACCAAATGAAGGAAAGTAGTCTTGTTAGTTAAGCTTGTACTTTCTCGATATATACACATACCATTCGCAGATTAGTGTACAAGTGTATTTACTTCAAAAATAAAACTGTAATTTTTAAATATGATCACTTACCTTGAGATTTTCCTTACAAAATAAAAAAAAAAAAAAAACCTATTAAGTTAAGAGCAGCATTGGCACGTCTATTAAATGTCCTATCTATGCACAAGTCACAGAACCAGCGAACAGATTTCTGTCGTATAAACGATTTTTTGAATTAGACTTTTACGAATCTGTAATTTATTTTCATATATTTAACTAAATTTTGAATTACAATGGCACGAGAATGGAGATAATTTTACAAATTATTTATAGCACGCTAGCTGTTTTGGAAACATCCCGCTACAGATTTAATTTTTTTTTTCGTAGGTGAATATATCGTGAACACATTTAATTATTTCTGAAACTTTTATTTAACATGACTCAACGCAGATTAAATACGAGTTGTTTAGGAAAAATATATAAACGACATTCGTTTTATTTTACTTGTAATAATTTTATTTCGGAAATTAATTTTAAAAATATTGGAATATTTGTAAATAAAAACTTAGTCAGAACTTCTGAATGTAAGTTAAAAGTATAGTATCTTACAAACATGTGTTTAAATCAACAGTATATAACAGTTTGTAACAATTGTAATTGCATATTTTCTAAGTAGGCCGGTTTACAAAAGGTGCCTATTGATCTTACGTCCATTATTCATTCTATCTGTAAGCATTTAAAGAACAAAAAAGTCAAGTCATTATATTCTGTACACTAGACGTGGTATTCCTACATGTTGACTACAATTTACAGAGGAAAACTATTTATATCAATTAATGATTCATTATACATTTATCTTATTTCTATATTTTTAAGTCAGTTTAATGCTTAGAAACTATATTTATGGAAATAAACATTAATTTCATCTTTACCTTATTGTCATACATAATATAAAAAAAAGAAAAAAAAATTGGAGTGACCGGGATTCGAACCCAAATAAAATATTACCGTGCCGACACTTTAGCGCCTGAGCTACTCGATCACTTTCGTAAATGTGACTACAAAAATATAGGTTTACTGCAAAGCTTTTTAAAACTACAAATTTGTTGATTTTGGATTAGTTGGGCTTTTAAAATGATAGTGAGTTATTATTTAGTATTCCTGCTGCCACAAAGTTTCATTTTCTGTATGATTAGAATGTTTTTGTTTTCTCTGTTTATTATTAAAAACGATATTCGTCCAACAAGTGGTAAAATACGTTGTAACGTGTGTAGCCGTCTGTAGGGCTAAGCGAACTGCGCATGCGTTGTTATATTAGGACAAGGAAAAGTCACAGATCAGTCCTGAATAGGCAATGACCTTACCCTAAACCCTTATACAAACGTTTAGGAATACCGATAAGGCCTAGGAATGACATATGCTGCACCTAAACCCTTATACACACGTTTGGGAATACCGGCCGAGTGTTATGGTATTTGTTAGTAACTACAGTAAAATGTCATAAAAACAAGATTTCTATCCATCTGTGTAAACTGTAGCACAAGCACAGGCTCATAATAGATAACTTTAATATACTATTTATCATTTAGCACATAGGAGGAGGTTTCATAAAATAAACGACGATATTCTCCTATACAACAAGCAAGCGCATAAAATTTCGTGGTAGTACGTCGAATCGTGCATAAAAAAAACACATATACTGAAGTTCAAACTATGTCTATTCATTAAGTTGTTTTTGTTTTCTTTTTTCATCACTAAACAGCATGTGAAAAATTTTCGTTCACTATCTAACTCATGGTCAACATTTTTTATTACTAGAGCCATCGCTTTTGTGAAAATAATTTTGCACCACTTTGTTCCAATGCCTTACGTGCACAAATGCAGCTCTGCTTCGTGGTCAGTGATTGGATGCCCACAGTTCGTAACTCTTGTTGTCTTGAGATTCCACCCTCAAATCGCAGAAGTGTAGAGTCGTAGTAAGCTAATTCTGGCCGTCACAGTCAAATGAGCGACGCATGTTGTGACAAAACGTATTTTATTGGGGCTTAAATGAGTCAGTGTAAAAAATTATTATTATTGTTGGTTTATTTGGATGGCTGCTGTTACTAAGTTATTATTATTTGGGTGGTTTCAGTCAGATGGTAGAGACACTGGGGGTTTATTTAGATGTTGTTTAGGGTTAAATGACTCAGACATTTATGGTACACGGCATTTAATTTACTACAACGGTAGATACTCTGAATGCACACTGTAAAAAATTTTTGTACTTTTACAAAGAAAATCCTTGGAAACCCAGTTGCCAAAGAAATTCCTTGTAAAACTGCAATGGTTGACCTCGTAATAAAATACAAATTATATGTTTGTAAAATTACAAGGACTGGCTTTGTAGCTGTACTTTCAATGAGGACAAAAATAAATTTAAATGTTCATTGTTCTACATAAATAACACTGAACTTATTTGTCAAATAACTATTCAATAAAGAACGTACACATTAAATTATTTTGAAAAAATAATAATATCTCAGGAGGTGCTAAGTTTCGAACCACTCTCCCCATGCATATTTATTTGTATACATTCAATTTACAGTTCAGTAATAATTCTTTCTTTGAAAGCACGCAATTAATATAAACATTCACTTTATTCCAGAAAAATTATTTTCAGCAAGTTATTTCCGGCGAACTTACGATTTTTGTAGGCTACACATTTTTCCTAAGTTTTTTAGCAAACAAAATCCTTTTAACATTATAAGCTAATAATTTTACAAGGAAATTTTTTCAACATTTACAAAAGTTTGTACAACTACGAAGAAGTGTCTTGTCATATTTAACAAATAATTTTCAGTGCAGTAACTGTCGGTATAGGTACAAAGAATTCCTTTGTAGTATTACAAAGTTTACCTTTGTAACTTCACAAACTAATGATTTTGCAAAGCATATATTTGAACTTTTACAAGGATTCGTAAAAGTACACAGAAAATGAGTGCAAGGACGGTTACAAATTATTATATAAATTTACAGTATGAGGGGAGCGCAATATTACTGATTATTAATATATTATATTAAGTTTAGGGTTGCTGCCACATAATTTGACGACCTTACTGAATGCTGGATTGATGAGGTAGACGGCATCGACGGACGGGCATGCCCTCGCCGGGACTCGAGCCACGAGCCCCGGAGGCTGTAGATCGGATGAGTGTTGGCGGACGACAGACCTCGTTTACTTGGAAGCATGACGTTATATTGGCGTTCTGGTCATTATTGCGGCACTACGAGGGAGGTGAGGTGAGTTGCTGTCTTCCGTGATTTCTCAACGCATGCTCAGACCTCTCTCGCTGTCCGGCTTGCCAGGCAATATCATAACAATGTGTATAAAGACAAGCAGCCAATAACTGCGAAGTAGCAAAAGATCAGCACATAAGCCACTGGAAAAAGATGATTCAAAATTATTATTTCCAAAAATCAACTGCTCTCATGATCTTCTGCTAGCTGACAGTATAGGCCTATATAAACCTCGCCACACAAAGCGAGATATTTCCTGTGGTATTTTTCTTCAAATGATTTTGATAACGAAAGAGTGATGAAAATATCGCAACGGGAGATGAACTGGTATCGTCTTAATTTGCAATAAAGACGAGAAAGGGTTGTTTCCCCTAGTTCATTATACCCTTATTATTATTTATAAACAAATTCAACAGCGTGATATGAAGACATAAACTTAGTTGCTACGGAGTTCCCTCGTACATACTATAAGCTGGTATGTAGGACAATCAGGTAACATAATATTACGGTTTCGCAATTTTAATGGCAAGGTTGGGCTATACGCTATTCTCGCCCATGTTCTGACATTTATATGCAATGGGCATACTTCACTACTGTAAAGATTAATTCAAAATGCTGAAAACGATAATACCCCTTTAAAAAATCAAAGGATAGAAGAAGAGTTTCGTCACAAATGTGTGTTTAGCTTGGTCACGATTGCTTCGCATGTTTTGCACGTGTTTTGGCTGAATTAATTTGCAGTTGCATTCTGACATAGTATGGTGTCGCGATGATATTACGTACGTTTTCAAGTTGCAAAGTGAAAATTTTTGGTTAACACTTAACATCTGTGTCTTGAGTGCTAGTGGGGGGGGGGGGGGTAACATGATGTGACTATGGAGCAGCGCCGGAAATGGGTGAACGGGAGATCCCCGAGAAAACCCGCCGACCAGTGGTATCGTACGGTATGATTCCGAGACATGCTATAATCCAGGGAACGATCCTGCTGGGAATCGAACCCGGATCACCTTGATGGGAGGCGAGCGTTCTAACCAACTGCGCAAAACCGTGACCTTGATTTACAATTGCAAACTAGTTACGCCTATAACCTTTACATGATTTTCGAAGTTCACCAGTCATTTAAACACGTTGTTAGTAAACATTGGCATTGTGAACTTTCACCTTTTTCGAAGTTTAATATAAGAAATCGCCGTACATTTCTGTATGCGTGGAAGGCTATGACGTCACAACTCACTACAGATTATACAGGCTGTGTTTCACCTGCACATGTCGACAACATCGACACAGGTTTTGTAGACCTGTCAGTAGCATGCGTCCTCCGTTCTCACAGTAAGATGAGCGTTATTTTATTACATTTATATTCCTATCAGAAACACGCATTTCAAAACAACAAAATATATTTCTGTGTCTCAAAGAATATCTGCGTTGTAGGGAAACACGTCGAAAGTAAAATCGGTGAAATTAATAACGCTCAGCGTTATGACCAAGAATGAGGTTTCTGATTAATTCATTTTCCTTTATCCTTTTTTACAATTCTACAGTAAATTTCTGCATGTTTGAAGTAATTTGTTATGATAACAACATTTGCGGAGTGACAGAACATACTTTATATTATGTAAATATATTCTGTGTCGATTATATAAACAGCAGAATGATGGTATAATGACAATAATGCCTATGACTTATGCATATATGAAGAACAAATTTGTAAAATTAAATCATGTATATGTGTAACGAAGTCAGGGAAACATATTTGCAGACGTAAAACCTGTTGCTGTTTATATTCATTTGCATTCGCATCCTCGTTATGTTTTGCAGAGACAACCTGTACACAAATACTACACTGATCTCACAAAAAATTATGTAAAATAAACGTTTACAAAAGGCTATAATGACCAATATAATGTTTGACAGTAGCAGCAAAAAAAAGTGTTCAAAAAATTTTAAAATTAATTTTAGATATTATTTTACACTTCTTGTCATACAAAATTTATTGTGATACTTTATCAAGCTGTAGTCAGAAAAGTGTAAAATTAGGAGCAACATAAATTACAAAAAAATGAGCATTCTATTTTACTCGAGGCCGCGGTGGCCGAATGGTCAAACCATACGCCTCCCATCAAGGCGATCCGCGTTCGATTCCCCGCACAGAAAAAAACTGATTTGTGGTGACTGCAAAATGTTTTGTCAATATGGACCTCACGAAATATTTTTGCAGTAGTTACAAAATTATATGGTTGTCACTGCAAAACTTTTTTGGGGATAACAACATTTTTTAGTGGTCACCACAAAAAAATTTTGATAGGGTCCATAATGACAAAATATTTTGTAGTAACCAATAAGTATTTTTTTCAGTGCGAATTTTCGCATGTGGGAATCGTGCCGGAAGATGCCGTATGTACGCTTATTTCTAATTTCCAGCTTTATGAACCTATAAAATGCTTTTGATGAGGTTTCGTGTCATCCTGGCTAATCTATGGTAATCAAGTAAACATGGCCGGTTCTATAAATGATTATCCAACTCTAGCAGTTTTAATTGTCTGAAGTCCAGCATAAATTTTTTCCTCGCTGCATTACTGTTCTCTAATGAACAAGATACCACGGCATTTTCCCATATGCTTTTCGTTCTTATTATTTATTTTTACATTATCTCAATTTTATGCTTGCGTACTTATAAAATCTACCTTCTTATCAATTAAAGACACAGGCTATTCGTCAACTGGGCGGAGTTATGCAACAAAGACCAACTAATAATGTCAATAAAAGTGACATTTTGGCACCGTATGTTGTCTATGGCCTGTGAGTTATATCACTTTAAAAAAAAATCAAGGCCACTTAACCTGCGGTTTGTTGTTATCTATGGGCACACGTTGTTGTTGCATATTACACAAAATCAAGTTTATTCGTCAATATTTTGGAAACGTGTTTTTTATTGGTTGGTCTGTTGTTGCATAGCACCGTCAATTTGCCATTCACCAAAAGTAACATTATTTTTCATCGGAAACCTCAAAACAAGTTCTGTGATCCACATGTAAGAATTCATTGTTCTATAAATTCGCAATCCCCGTACATTGTTCATTGTCTGCTGTTACAGTGCGTAGAAGTTAGTATACCTTTGGTCGGGGTTTAAGTATATACACGACAGTGGAACATACAGGTCATTTAACTAGCAAAATATAACTTTCCCTTCATATAGAGAATTTTGCATGGTCGAGAAAGTTAACACAGTGATTGATTGAAGAGATGTTGTCCAGCAGTAAACATCAAGGTATTTAGTGCTGGTAAGGGGTGACATGATGTGAGTATGGAGTAGCACCGGAATGAAAAAAACGGGGTAAACGGAAAATCCCAGAGTAAAAGCGCCGACCAGCGGCATTGTCCTGCACGATTCTAACATGCGAAAATCCAGGCATCGGCTTCGCTGGGAATCGAACCCGGATCACCTTGGTGGAAGGCGAGTGCTCTAGCTACTACGTCAACCGCAGCCATTTGACTGTTTGCAAGGCTTCAATATAGTTTTTTACGTGGCTAACGTGCTTTGATCATTCCAGTGTTCCTGTTTGACTGAACAATGAGGCTGTTAGAAATGATGGTATATCGCGAAATTGTTTTTCGCCAACATGCCCTTTGAAACGTTGTAGTTTTTTGCAACGCCTATGATTGCGTAGTATACGTCTGACGCAACATAGGTGTCTGCAGACTAATAACATGCAATGAATATTTAGGACCCGGTAGTTTTCGCGAAAAGATTTTTGCAGCACTTTGTTTCAGTGCCTTACGTGCTCACCTTCATCTCTGCTATCTTGTCAGTGATTGGATGCCGTAGCACCCAACGTGTTGAGGTTAAACCTGCAAATCACAGACGTGATGTGTCGCTGTTATCCGTGTACGGAATGGCACAGTCGAATGAATAACGACTCTGCACAAAAACACTCGGTAAATAGCCATGAAGTTGAGCTACAGGTGTGCACATAAGACACTGAAACAAAGTGAGGCAAATATCTTTTCGCGAAAACTACCGGGCCCTGTGAATATTATAATAGCAGGATTCTTATTGGCTTAGCCAAATAGTGTAACAGCTCCACGTACATGCGACAGCTGAATGTACGTTGAAACGCGATTAATCATAATAATCTCTACTGATACTCAAATTTAGAACGATTGATATGGGTCTGTAAATCGTTTAAAAAAAGTCGTACAATCACATATGGCGCAACGTGCTGCAGGTGTTTAAGGAGTGTCCCTACATGGCAGAGACTTGAGCAAGAAACATTTGGACGCACACTTTAAGCGTGTTATCGTCTGAGAAGACACACTGAGGGTGGAAACCAAGGTAGACATTGGCATGAGGAGAGCATCTGTCAGCATAGAAGAGAAGGAGTGACAGAAAATACGAAAATACGCTTTTTTGCCTTTAGTCAGTAGTCTCATAAAAAAGTTGCTACAGAGTTTTAAAACAGATTTATTCACAAAGGATGAAAATATTTTACCATAGTTAAACAGTTTGATGATAGAAGAAAATGTATATTAAAAAATATCGCTTTGTTACAGTATGTTGTTGAAATTCCAATTTTTAATAGTCGTGTCCAGTTTCAAAACTTGGACATTAGAAACAACGATACGACTTTTTTCTTTGCCTAAAAAGGTTTTACTGTCATGGAAACAATATTCTTTGAGAAATTGGGAATAAACACATAATCCCGAAATGGTTATAATTTATTAATTATGGATGCTCCTTACACAGTGTCACTTGTCATGCTCTTCAAATGAGTTGTAATACGCAAGAAAATACGTTCCATCATTGCACCAATATACAATATTACTTCGAACAAGTACAAACTGTCTTTGTTATGACACCGCTGTGTCTAAGTCCTTTAACGTATCTAAAAAAAACGCCAATTAAGACAACCGTATTTCGAAAATGTACTAACCTGATGTATTCGAAACTCAGATATAAACGAGCACTGAACTTTGCAACATAGAGTCCACCGAAATTATGAGGTCACCCTTTAAAATCATGTTTCCCTGCTCCTAATCGTTTTCGCGATAGTAATTTTTTTAAAGCCTAAAACATCAGATAACAAAACTCTGTGTGGCAGTTTTGTTTAAAATGGTTTACGACATGTTGCTTGATACCTTCCACGACAGTAAATACTATGGTTACTAGCAAATTACGTAATTAACGATATTTTTGTCAATTGAAATTTTTGACGTAACAGTAGATATAGTTTCTTACGGCAAAAAAAAACATTTTAAACAAAACTGCAAACACATTTCTGATATCAGCTTAAAAAAAGTGAAAATAATAAAAACTTGTGAGCATTGTCACATAGCAAAAATAGATCGGCAGGAACCTAGCAAGCTCTATAGTTCAGCGCACGACTTTAGATGGCGGTGCGGCTTTTGCTACGCTCTTCAAAGTTGCCCTTACAGTACCTGAGCCTCATACTTAAGAGTCCCCTGTTTTCCGCGAAAAGAATTTTGCCCCGCTTTTTTTCCGTTGCTTTACATGCACATCTGCAGTTCTGCTCCGTGGTCAGTGATTGCATATTTTAACTTTCACGAACCTTGGGATACTATCGACATATTACAGACATGTAGTACTGTAATTGACTCAGTCAAATGATGGACATAGACACGTTGCAAATACAAATGAAACAGAACTGGAGATGTGCACGTAAGGCTCCGAAACAAACTGGGGCAAAATTCTTTTCTAAACGCGAAGAAAGGTGGCGTCCTTTACAGTTCGTGGTATTATAATTCATCGCTAAAAGCATCGGTTTAGAATTATAAGTTTCTCGAAGCCAACTTGCAAAAATCAAAATACAACATTCTTAGACAGTAGCTTCTGCTAATTTTCTGAACAACAATTGTTCTCGAGTAATGCATATCTTGAAGAACGGTCTCTGACGCTGTAATCTCGAACATTTAATTGCGGCGCAAGAGATCAAGCACGCTTAACAAATACATCATTGCGGTTAAATGTTTGCTAATAAAGTTGGTAACTATAGTGATAAAGGATTGTTGTTTTGTAGTTTTTCTATGTTGACATTCAAAAAGTGTAGATTTCCAATTGTAGAACTCAGCGATTATTTATCTACCACGCCCTCTTAAGGTATAGAATGTGTTTGTGTGTGTGAGGCACAAAATCGATAAAGCCCAAGGTCGCCACCGGCCGGCGTGTGTAACGCAGTTTCGCCTCTACGTGCAAGCCACTCAACTGGCACGCAGAGCTTTGCTAGTGTTCATTTTCAAATGGGACTTTAAGCGGTGACCACATTATTTTATTCGATGGCACCATAGTTTAAATTCTGACGTTTGTTTCTATAGTTCGTGTTTTTCGAATCCAGTTGTTATAATACCAGGTACGGCAGCGTGGAAAAGCCATTTTTGGAGATTTTCAGGGACCGAAAATTATGTTCCTTACAAACATGCCGAATTTTTTAAACTTTAGCGACATTTTTTTAAGTTCGTGTTCTTTACGTAGGAATACAAATATAACGCGCGTTTAATACTTTCGTTTAAAAAAAGAATGGTCGTAACTCGCTGTAACACATTTGAAGCGCAGGCAGGGAACCGCCTTATAACGTTTTCGGTACCATTTTTCTCTACCCCCCCCCCACAAACTCCTTTTTTTGTTTGGGATTTCTGCATTTTCTTGACACTTATCACACTCTCCGAGTCTTTGGTCGATAAAAGTTGCGAAGTCATTCCATATACTGTGCAGGAACTCTTCGCTATCGGTATTCCCGAGATCTAGCACATAACTCCAGCTAGACGCTTCTCGTAAACACCTTCGCGAAACGTGGCAAGCGTGTGGGTTTACAAGGTGACGACTAGACTCCACCCTGCTGGAAGCCAGACCACGCCCACCCACACTGTACTCGTCACACGCACGCTTCTATAAATAACCGTGTTTTATTTCCTCCGGTCCTCGTAACTAGTTGGCTGCAGGTGACGTCCGCCATCTTAGCTCTAGTCCACGATTTGTGTCTCGCCGCTGAGACTGTGCCCTGCTGTACATTCGGCAATCATCGGAAATACTCGGGTTGCTCGTCCGTTCTTTTCCCTGTCTGCTGTAATCACAGGCGTAGCCTAGGAGGGGAGACAATGGTTCTAAACCTTCCCCCGTATCACATGTGAATATTTTTGAAATAAATTATTGTAAAATTAGAACTTCTAACGTTTTGGTTTGGAAACTGATAAAATAGCACAAGTTTGCTCCTCGGAACCGAAATTTTTGCTAGGGAGGACCCCAGGACAACCCCCACCTCCCGGGGTGGTCATTGTTCATTATATTAGTCTCAGGTAACCTCCTCCCCCCCACTAGTTACATAACTGCTGCCTTCCCTACCTGTGCTTTTTGGTTCATGATTGTTTAAAATGCTAAAAATGCTGTTTTCTGAATTGAAGAACGGTTTTGTTAGATTGTATGGTTAGAATAATAGCTAATACTTGGCGCCGCAACCGTGCCCGACGTATACGGTAAGATGATACTTTTAGAAATGAACTGCTGAAAAACAATTACTAGGATACTTCCGTTAATACCACACAACTATACAAGCAAATGAAAAATCAATACAAGTAAATAAATAAATTAATTTTTTATTATTACGCGTCTGCGAGTATGAAAAATGTTAATATGAAAGTTGTTAGTAATATTTTAAAAGTGAGTTAAATAAGTCTGTTTGTTATACGATGGTTGGAGGATGGTTGGGTTGGGATTGACGACGTAGAAATAGTTATTCTGTATATTACAAACAGCGGCTAAAATATTTTAAGTCGTTTAGTGAAATATGTTCATAATATATTCATTTTCAGGAAATGAGATAAAATACACATTTACATGTAGCATACATTACAATATTTTAGAGGTGACGTAGTTAGTGACGGCGGATGAACAACGTACGTCGGCTTTCAGTGCAACCGTCAGCCTGGCATTGTTGTTGACATTTGGCGGAAGGATACATAGTTGGTGAGGAAACGGATCCAAGTTAGAAGCAGAACTTCCAGAAAGTATCAAGTTACAGTACGGCTGGTAAACTCGTGTTTGCGGTACTCTTCAGTGTCGGAGCATGCGCCAGATTATTCGTAGATTACCGAATATGCGGTACAGTAGTAGTACCAGCGAACCTGATTCCCACGTTTCTCTTCTGAGAAAGTTTCCTGGCGGCTCTACTGTGTCGACCTTACAGTCAGCATCAATACATCTTGAGAAAAAAAAAAGATCAGAGTCTTATCAATCCTGCCACTGTAAAAATTCTTCCTAAAATGTTAAGGAAGTAATTAACCTAAACACAGTATGGGACAGCTCCATACTTCCGCCTTGTAAATATGCAAACTTTTACACATGTTACAATACAAGTCTGGTAACTTTAGTATACATTTGATTGTTTTATAAAATATTTAGGAGTGCTACAATGGATGTCTGGGAAACAATTCTACCTTACCTACTTTCTTAGCGCTCCTATACGCACGCGTGGTAAATTAACAAACTATTTTAGACAATTTTATTACAAGGTAAATGTCAGGATTAGGTAAAAACTATACTGCACATTAACTTGCCCTTTTTCACTGGAAACTACAACAATTCCCACCGCCCTCTCAAGCCGTCTTCAGATACCGCCTAGAATAAAAGCTGCCAATTAAACAGTTTATTGTTATCCATACGCAGGTCTCTTGAATATACCATAAGCTGATTTAAGATGAAGTTACAAGGGACCTAAATATATTGTTAAACAAACTTGATGATTCTTGACTTCTTTGAAATAATTGCTGGTTTATCATAATGTCTTACTACAAAAGTAATGCTTGTTTGTTATTTCAAAAGCTAATAACTATTTTACATTTACTGGTCTTCAGAGATCACCTGAACTGAAAAATTAATGCGTTACGAAATGTTTCTTATTCTTTGTAATGCAGAAGTTATTCCCGGGATCTGTGTAAACAGTCTGTTCAGTAAGTATTTGGTTTGCCCCCATTATTTCGCTAAATTATTTAGTACAATTTGTCAGTACATTTATATAAAACATTACGGTACCAGTGACACCATTGGAGTTTTGTTAGGAGGTCGCATTTCTTATCCTCTGGCGTATCACCGATTTATTGAAAGTTATTCTAGTACACTTAAATTTATAAACAGCGAGATAAAAGTATAATCTAATTTTCTTGTAAACTTATATTTGTTTATGCATATTTCAGGATTTCTGTTCCGTTTAAGAAATTGAAAACAAACGCATTTTACATATGTTAAATTTGAATACTAAAATGTATATAAAACATCATAACTTTTGAAATTACAAAAATAAAACACTTATTTTTACATGTATCACAGAAAAATCTATCATGTACTTAACAATATATTCAATTCCTAAAAATTAAGGACATCTGAATTTCAAGAAAAGAGTTTTGCACTATCTGGTTTCACTGCCTTACGTACCCACCTGCGTTACGAAGAACGTTTATTTACAGCTTGTTTTTTTTTTTGCAGAGATTTTTGTCATCTGACTGCTCCAATCAGAATTAGGTTACTGTCTAACCTTAGGTCTGTGACTTTCGGGTAGAACCCCAAATCGCTTAAGGGATAAAATGATAAAATCTCTTACCATGGAGCATAACAGCAGGTATGCCCATAATATATTGAAACACGCCAGTGAAAAAATCTTTTGACAAAAATCAGGTGACCGTAATATACATCTTATATTTAAGCAGATATCGATCTTAATCTGCTGGTGATTTAGCAGAAATATTTTGTCAGTTATTAAGGGGGTCGTCTGGCCAGGCCGCCGAACGACATACAAAGCCGCGAACGTTAACAGATTATTTGGAAACTATTTAGCGTGCTAAAGTGCTGCCTGTTTAGGATTATCATTTTGAGAACGTTATATTTGTGTATACCAATTTTCAACTCTCCATTTAGCTCTGAAGTTTATTTTTACGCTGCCGAAATTGGCGAAAATTGGCATTGTTGCGTTCCTGTTTATGTGCGGAAAACTTGGCGCAGAATTTATTCAAAGGTATATGCTTCTTCAGTATTTCATTCTAAAATGGTAGGGCAACCACTGAATGTCTCATAGCTAGAGACACTGGTAAATCGCGGGAAAAGTTGATTGTTTTTTAGACTCCAACGTGCTATGTACAACTTTGAAGGTTTTGCACATATATTGGCTATCGACGCTATCGTATATATGAAACACTGTATCCCTCTTCAACAGACCCTATTAGAACTATACAGTTTTAACACAGAACGTGTGTGATTTGCCACGAAAACTGCCCACACGTGTCACGATTGAGATACTACAGTTTATTGGAGACTATGTTAAATATTTTCGCGATTTTTCAGTGTCTCTACTCATAGCTAGTTGTCGGCGAGAAGACAGCAAGCCAGTTCTGTGAATTGCGCCAAGAGACTAGGGTAAGGTGTGATACGTGTGCTGCCTCGTCCTTACTACTTCCAAACTTATAGACCCCGAAAGCGCAAGATACCTCCCCCCAGGCGGATACCTTAAGGCTCGGCATCAGTTGTCATATTGAATTGTTTTATTTTTCGCTCTTATGAAGATCTGAGAAGAAAAAATGTGAAATTCGCTATTACAATATCAATTCTATATACTGTGCACAACAATAAAAGCATCGCAGTTAAAATTTTAACGTACATTTAAGCTGCAATCAGTCACATAAATTGAGAACATAAAAACATTGCTCGACTGATTGCGAATTAAATATACGTTAAAAAATAAACTGAGATGCTGTTATTGTAGCGCAAGGTAAATAGAATTGATATAATAATATTACTTTTCACATTTTTCTTCTCTGAATTTCATAAGAGAGAAAAGTAAAATATTTCAATATGGCGACTGATGGCGAGCCTTTAGGGCGTTGGACCCGTAAAATTTAATTTTTTTAATATATGTGCCAAACACTTTCAACTTTTGCACATAAGATAACCCGTCATTTCCCAAAATAAAAAAAAATAGGCCCCATAGTTTTTGCATAATCACTCATCAAAGTCACAAAATGGCCATTTCGGTGCAGCCAAAATAAAAAAAAGTAATTAACTAATAAATGAAAAAAAAACAGTAACTGATAGTCAGTGTATCAATGCATTTTATGACATGGTTGACAAAAGTTAGTATTGAAAATTTCAGTAGTAGCCAAAAGTCAAAGTTATGCAAAAATTTACTAATTTTCATAAATTTTTTTAAAAATACAAAAACGTATCGCTTTGTGTTCAGAAAAGTGTCTTGAAGTAGCTCACATCATTAAGAATTAATATGAATTTTCTTGATTCTGAAAGTTAGTTATTTTTTTATAATTTTGGCTACACCGCAACTGCCATTTTGCGACTTTGATACGCGATTATGCTAAAACTGTGGGACCTAAATTTTTTTATTTGGGGAAATGATATGTCATCTGATGTGTAAAAGTTGACCAGTGTTTGGCACAAATATAAAATTTTGAATTTTTACGGGTACAACGTCCTTAAGCAGCCTCGAAAGTTCCGGTTTCTTCTAC
Organism: Medauroidea extradentata; assembly: GCA_003012365.1. Lineage (NCBI taxonomy): Eukaryota > Metazoa > Arthropoda > Insecta > Phasmatodea > Phasmatidae > Medauroidea > Medauroidea extradentata. The sequence goes on along the minus strand of PNEQ01038951.1, from coordinate 55,674 downwards.
AAGAAGACGGCCTCCGTAGCTTAGGCAATCAGGCACTGGTCTATGGTGCGAGAGGTCTCGGGTTAGAACTTCGACTCGGGAATGGATGTTGTGTTGTTCCCTCACATCACTTCACTCTCATCGATTCTTTACACCTCGTTGTTAAGGGGCCTCCCTACCTGCGCTTCAAATGTGTTGCAGTGAGCTACGACTATTATTTTCTCGACGAAACTATTTAACGCCCATTATATTTGCATATCTACGAAATGAACACACACTTCAAACTATGTCACTATAGTTGTAAAAATTCGGCACGTTTTTATAGAATCATCATTTTTAGGCTCCTGAAAATGGCCAAAAACGGTTTTTCCAGACTGTCGTATTTGGGAAAATAACAGTTGGATACAAAAAACACATCTATAGAAACAAGCGTTAGACTTTGAACTATGCTGTCCACAAATAAAATAATGTAACCGCTTTAAGTCCCATAGGAAACAGGATAATGGTCTTGTCTCACACACACAAACGCAGCCTATCTAGGGAGGCCCCGTAAGGGCATTCACGCGGCAAAAGTGCATAATTTTATATTTGTACGACGTAGTGTTAGTTTTATAGACGTAACTTGTGACTATGATTTACACCCGTGAAATTTTTTTTGCTCTCATAGTCCTCCCAAAGCATCATGTGAAAGTCAAAATTTGCAAGTAACGAGAACATTCTAAACACAAAAACCAACTAACTTACTCGAATAACATAATTTGCACTGAAATTAAATAAATTGGGCCATATGCTAAGAAAATTTAAAACCACGCAACCCTTTGTATTTCTTGAAAATGACTATATGTGATGAAAATTTTCGTTAATGCTCGAATTTTATAAAAATACAAAGTAATGGCAGCGTATGATTTTTAAATCGTTTAGCATTTGACCTACACTATCTAATTTCAGTATAAATTATTTTACTAGCGTAAGTCGGTTGGTTTTCTTTGTTAGCATGTTTCAGTTACTTGCAAATTTTGACTTTGACCTGCCACTATGGGAAGACCATGAAATCAATAACGTTTCACAAGTGGAAAATTTAGTAAAACGTAACATCTATAAAATTACCTCTACGTCGTACAAATATAAAATTATGCGTATTTGGTACGTGAATACCCTTAAAGGGCTGTGAAACCTTCTCTCATCTTCTGCAAACAGTTATTTTGTCACTTCGCGCTGTGGGAGCCTGATTCTCCACTGACCGCCCAGTGCAGGTGTCCGACTGGCTGCCTCACTCGCAGGCGCTAATCTCGTTGACTCTGCCGCCTTGTTGCCCAGTTTCTTCCATGTCGCTGACGTTCGGGTGCCGTGGTCCTGTAACATACACCAAACATGTCATTGCTATCAAGGGCCTAGTCTACAGCAATTTTCTTCGTCGTATTTTAGTTTTTGTACTAGACATTATTTTTTTCTTATAGTAGATGTAAATTGTTACTAAATTTTTCTCCTATGAAAATTTTTATCTCCCGTATTTTTGCTTAATGATTTGTAAACAACAAAATTTGCATGTTGCGGTTTTACGTACAGCACTAAAACAACTGGTATACCGAAGTGAAAAAAATTTACAGCGAATAACGATGTAGTTGGGTGCAAGATATACAAAAAAAACATAAGATTAAATGTTTTTGAGTTAGAAGAAACTGTTGAAATTAGAGATAAAAATTTAGAAAATTCAAAAATATTTTTTAAAGTACAAAATTAGAGCTCAGTTTCAGTCGCTATATTTAATTATATTATTTTCGATTTTTCGGAAATTCTGAGAAGATAATTGTTAAATCTGCGATCATAGTGCAAAGTATATTTACTTTGCATTAAAATACAGGAATGACAACACAGCTGGTTATGTACGGTTACGTCACAATGAATCTTGCAAATTGTGAATATAAAAGAAATTGTCAAACCGTTTACGGGTTAACTATGCGTAAACAGCTAAATCGGAATGCATATACTGTAGCGCAAGGTAAATTGAATTCGCGGTGTGATCACAGAATTAACATTTTTCTACTAAGAATTTTAAAAAATGAAAAAAAAAAAAAAATCCAATGTGCTGATTAAAACAGGGCCTTAAGGCGGCCGCCAGGCAAAGGGAATGTTTGTGTGTGTGTGTGTGAGGCGAAAATCGATGAGGCACTACGGGCGACGTCGGCCGGCACATGTATTGTGATATCGCCTCTACGGCCAAAGCCATTGCAGCGCGCGCAATATTCCTGCTCTAACGTTTTTTCTGTGGGGCTTTGAGGGGCGACACTATAATTTTATTGAACGCATCACTGAAGGAAAGTTCAGCGTAGTTGCATACCTAAAATTTTAACGAATGCGGTACGTATATCTCGAGAAACAACCGTACGAAGAATTCAATTTTAGCCAAATTTGAGGGCTTTGAAGTATAGCTTATAATGTGCGTGGTGTCTTAAAAGCCAATTTCACAAGTGGTCTTAAATATTTTTCTTCCGGCAGATAAGCAATGTGAATGCACGTTCACTGGTCTCTGAGGAAACACGTACCTTAGAACACGCTGCACGCAGTTCGAGTCAGACAGGCAACAGTCTGTGACCGCATGGTCAGACATCTTAGCGCATTCTATGCTAACAAGAGTACATCAGAAGTCTCACACTTATCCTAGCCTCTAGGGTGATGCCAGCAAACTGACGTAGAGTTTCCCCGCCACTAACTCACCTCTATGAGACATTCAATGTTGAGAATATTGTCACATAGAAGACTACTTGTTCCAGCCGAAACGCGTGATTTGGCCTAAAAGTTATTAGGCCTAAAATCTTAAAGTGCATTACAATCACGTAGCTGAAACGTCACTTGACCTTAATGTCTCCTTGCCAAATGTCACTTGGCCTAGAAGTCTCATCGCCTAAACGTCTCTTGCCTAAAAGTCGTTTGGCCTAAATGTCACTTGGCATAATGTCACTTAGCCTGAACATTTTATGGCCTAAACGTCACAAAACCTAAATATCACTTGGCCTAACAGACATTCAGCCTAAAACTATTTTAGACCATGAGACTTTGAGCCAAATGAAGTGTACCCGTCTCGGCATGCGATGCAATGTCCAACACATTTCTTTGGTAATCCGTTCTGCCCCTCTACCTCGATTTACACCCCCTTCGCATTTTTGGCAGAAACATTCTAGGCCACACGCACAATCCACCGAAGTTTGGCACACACCGGATAAATGGCATACGATGTAAACTTGAATCCGTGAGAAATCAACCACTTCGGTTAAATTCTAGTCTTTTCGGTCGAAATTTAGCAACGGAAGTTATTGAAACTGTAGTGATTGTATAGTGGCTAATTTCTACTGATTTCAAAGGGATTTTCACTCATTATCTTTGGATTGCATCTGACTATTAACTGGTTTTCAGTGAATTCTACAGGCTCATCAGTAGGAAACAGGTTGTTAACTGGCGTTTCAGTGATTGAAATTTCACTGACATTATAACCACAGATTACGATTTAGAGCGCATAGGAACGCATAAAGGACGAACGAACAAACAAACATTAATTAGATATATTACCAGTTTTTATGGTGATTGATTGAACGGCATAGTAGTTTATGCGTTGCATTGGCATTCAGTAGCGAGTTGGCGAGTTAAGAGTAAAATGTATATCTTAAAAACCTTCTCCATGTACATATAAGTGTGTGTATATACACATATATAAATATATATATATACATATATATATATATATATATATATATATATACACACACACACACACATATATATATATATATATATATATATATATATACAGGATGGTCCTGAACTACAGATACAAACGCAGGGAGGTGATTACTAAAAGAACAGGGGTGGCCACCCTCTCAGTGAACTAAACGTTTGTGCCATCGGGATAGTGAAACATTTGACGATGTTTTATTGAGTAATGCGAGCTTTGTAATAAAAATGGTCCTCTTGTTTCAACTGTCTAGGGCTCATAGTTTTCGTGAAAAATGCACGCGAAGCTTTGGCTGAAGCGATAGAGTACCAGGAGAGCATAGGCAATACTGAGTACATTGTGTTTGGAAGTGCTCAATTGCTCTATCCAAAATGGGTTAGAAAACATTACATACGAAAAATATCGTACAGTAACTCGTGTTAGGGAGATATCCACCCTTACAAAGCGACGTTTTACCGAACAAAAATTATATCTAACAGACAATAAGAAAGGTATTGTGAATGATTACATTAATCGTAAGTATTTGCACAGCCACTATTGTAGTGTACAATTTCGAGAAAAACGAGGGGGTGGTACGGTCCTACCAGTGTGTGTGTAACATGAAGGTAGCCTATTTTGTATTGCTTTTCATAGATGTAATACAAATGCACAATACAAGTCACCTTCACGCAACATGTTTATGTGAACTATTGAGAAGAAACGCATGTGAGGGTGCACTTTAGTGCCCGCCATAGTGTAAGGTATGTAAAAATTCTGGGCAAAGAAGTTCATATCTAAATTGGAACTTGAAAAAAAAAAGTCAGTTTTTATAATGTTATGAATTCGAAAAACAAATTACTTTAGAAATAAATGGAGAACCTGCAAATTGGTACGGTGGTACGGTTGTGCAAATATATTTTTAATGATGTTACAATGCTTATATCACCGAGGCATGTTAAAAAGTTTCAAACAAATTTGTATTTATCGAAACACTGTACATTGCTCGGCGGCTTGGGCAGGCACTAAAGCAGGTCGTCTGTCCTATCCGCTAGTTGTATTGTACAGCTAAGTTATATATCTGTGGATACAGCAATATTTCGCGAATACAGTGATCTACATGCATTTTTAGATTTGGTATGTCAGTTGGTTTTAGTGGCGTACATAAAACTGTAAAATGCGAATGTTGAGGTTTACGACTCATTACGCAAAAACTATGAGAGATACAAAAATTTCCTAAGAGGGAGATTTAATCACGATTTATGCCTTAAATAAGAAAACAAACATTTGGTACAAATATACAAATAAAAAATGTCGTTGAAAACTGGGGTGAACCTCGCCCTTAAAATATTTATATGTTCGAATGGTAGTTTCGGTTTGCGAACTCTGCTCCTTATATGTGTCTCTCGAAGGTTGTAAATAGTTAAAACTATCATTTTGAAAGATTTTTTGAGCAGGAAATTCTCAGTACGGGACTGTATCAATCATTTGAGAAACACGTGTCACATTTTTCACAACATGGGTTTATTGATATTTACTCTTCAAAGCGCGTAACTCAAATACTGAACACAGACGTGACACGCACACCAACATTTAAAATAACATTACCATATTTACGCGATTTATTAAAATATACATTTTTAGTTTGGCATTACTTAAAGCTCTTTCATGAAAGTGACATGATGTGGTGTTTCTCAAATGACTGATTGATTTCATGTATCAGAGGCTAGCGCCGTTCCTGTACCTTTATTACGTCTATAACTAGAGCAAATTGTTTTTGATTGGAACGAACATTGCACAAACTTGTTGCAGAGCCTTGAGTGCACAACTTCTCTATTTTATGGTTATTGGTGTACCGCTTCACCCCGCCTACCCGTACACTATGGTGTGGCAGTGAAATCTGTGGTTGTATCATATCCATAATATAACCTGAGAACCTATATACCTTAGTTTCAAACGGTCAATTTAATAACATCTCAGTGCATAATTGAAATAATAAACGACATTAGTTTGAAGAATAAAATTATGTTTAATTACTGGATACCACGGCAACACTAGCAATAAGCGAAGAAGTGTAAATTTAGAAGAAAAATCACATTAAATTGATGTGGCATTGTTCAAATCGGAGAACAAGATAAACTAAGCTGGAGGGTATCCGTGCGTATGTACACCAGACTGTTTTATGAAAAAAGGAAAAGAAAATTACGTTCTTTAAAAAAATAAATTACCAAGCAGAGTGGCAAAGCGACTAAAAATGAAAAGGTTTATCGCCTGTATACAGAGCATTAGTAATTGCCGTCGGTAATTAACTGCTTTTCTACGGCATTCGTTGCGTCGAGGTGTTGTGCACCCCTTTGGCCTGGCATTCTTCTGGTCTCCATACTATAACATATAGGGTTCTTCGCCTTAACAGGGCAACTGGGTTAACGTATCGTGCTCGAAAATCTCAAAAATAACTACTATATGGACGTTACTACATCGGCTATCTACATCTCACAACACGCCTATTAAAGATGGCCAAAACACAACAATCAACGAAAAAGCCACATCCTAATTAAAACTTGAAAAATCTACAACAATTACACATTTAAATCTCCACCAGTCAAAACACGCCTCTGGTTACAATCTCCCGTTGCCTCAAGCAACGTAAACATAGCTCTCGGCAAACACAAAACTACAAGACATAGAGAAAATTGTTATGGAAATACACGTAAGTCTACAGTTAATCAAAAGCTATTACAGTCTACATGAAATATTAACTAAAACATTGTCCACTGTCTAAACAAAATGCAACAAAAAAAAACATTCTCTCATTGAACTACGTAGTTAGCTAGTGAAAATAAAATAAATAAATACTCATTAGTTACTGCGGCACTCATTAGAACACATAAAAAACGGTAAAATTGTCATGTGTCACATTGGCAGCGTGTGTTATGTAGAGGTGTCATTCGACTGTGCCAGTGGGAATAAGGTTACTGCGACATTACATGTCTGTGAGTAAGGACAGTACAGCATCGCGCCTTACCCTAGCCTCCTAAGGTGCAAGTCACAGAACTAGCGTGCTCTCTTCTCGCTGACAACTAGCCTGTATGAGACATTCAGTGCTAATATGATAATTTTGTGGCGTAATATTCAAAGTGAACAAGTAATATACACGCCAATACCTACATGCAATGATTTCTGGTGAAAAGAATTATGCAACAGTTTGTTTCAGTGACTCGCGTGCACATCTGCAGCTCTGCTTCATGGTCAGTGATTGTCTGTTTGTAATTCTCAACATATTTGGGATCGACCCACAAATCGCAGACGAGCGTTGTCGCAGTGACGTTATTCTCATTGATACAGTCAAATGAGTGACGCCTCTACACTAATGCATGCTGGCAATAACTACGTACCAGAGCTGCAGATGTGAACGTGAGGCATTGAAACAAAATGTTGTACAATTCCATTCACCAAAATTATTTGTCTCTACCAATACCTTTTAAAAGTTTCTGCGCGATTATTTTCGTAAAGGACATAAGAAACACACTTTTTCGCCATTTTCGGCCGCTAGAAAATATGATTTAATTAGTAGTGGTGAACGTGAAATAGGTACTAAAGCGTGTAATAATGTTTGAATGTTATTCCTAAGCAGACCTCGCTCATGCGCGATGAACAGTTTTCAAATAATTTCGTAACCGCTAAAGCTCTGTACACTGCTAGGTGGCCTTGGGAGGCGGTTAACTTAAGGGGGAGTGTAAGACCATTTTATTGTATTTTCAGTTTCTGAGCCATAACATTTATTCAAATTGTAGCATCAAAAATTTCTCTTCGGCAAAGCATAGGGTACATGGTAAACTTCTTGACGTACATAATAATGGAAACTTCATTTAAATTTCCTTGCAGAATAATTGCAGGAGAATTCTTTAAACTTAACCTATAATTCTCTTGCAGTTATTCTGCATGACATTATTGAAAGATTCCATTATTATTTATGTCAGGCAGTTTACCAAGAATATATTCTATGCTATGTCGAAGAGAAACTTTTGGTAACACAATTAGAATAAATGTTATGGATCAAAAACTGAAAATACAATTAAATAGTCTAACACTCCTCCTTAAGGTAACAGCTTACCAAGGCTGCCTAGTGGTGTACATAGTTTCGACCGTTACAAGTTTATTCGTAAACGACTCAACGCGCATGAGTGATATATGCTTATAAATAACATTAAAAAAACGTTATACGTGTATATAAATTATTTCAGGTTCACGACTGCTAATTAAGAGGGCGTGGTACATAATTCAACGCTGAAAGCATTAATCTATAACTGTAGATTTCTTGAAGCTAATTTGCGAGAATTAAACAATAGCAATCCTAGACAATAGTTTTAGCCAACGTTTAAAACAAAATTGTTTCCAGTGTTACGAACTTCTGTGGCACAATCTCTGACGCCGGAACTTCGTGCATTTAACTGCGGCGCAAGAGATCACGTGTAACGAATTAGTAATTCTGGATAAATATTTACTCATAAAGTTGAAGAATACCATTATCTATGATTGTAATTGAGTATTTTATCCATATTGGCTTCGAAAAAAATCGTAGTACTCAACTGGTGTTTTCGGCGTTTATTTATCTACCACGCACTCTTAAAGCAAATTTTGTAGCGGCCGAAAAATGGCGAAAATAGGTGTTTCTCAAGTCCTTTTTAAGTACGAACATGTTGACTCATAATCTTTCAGAAGATATGGGCATGTACAATAAACCTTTGTCTTTAATAACACGTCGTACAATTATAGGATAGTACTGAATGTCTCATACAGGAGAGTTGTCAGCGAGGAGACTGCACGCCAGCCTAGAGGCTAGGGTGAGACGTGACATGCGCGCTGTCTCGTCCTTATCGAGTCCGCACTTCTACGTCTCAAGTGCGCAAGATATGTTTACCTATACGGCCACCTTAAGGGTGTTCAGGTGCGATAAATTCATAATTTTATATTTTTGTAAAATATGGTTATTTTCGTAGACGATGCTTGTGAGTACATTTTACTCTTACGAAACAATTTTAGCTCTCATAGTTTTCTCATAACAGGGTGTCTAAGTCAACAATTGCATGTTCTGCTGCCACGCAAATAGTGAAAACCAACTGACCTACTTAAACAATATAATTCACTGTGAACTTACATCCCAGGAGCTATGCAATAAAACGATAAAAAAAAACTAAGTAATATTTTGAATTAAAAAAAACTGCAATATTACAAAAAAAAGTTGCAAATTCAGAATATTTTTAATGTACAAAAACAGTTTGCGGGATTTTTCCAAATGTTTTATTACGTAGCCCATGGTATTTTATTTCACTGTGAATTATTTCACGTATGTAAGTCAATTGGTTTTCACTATTTTCATGGCAACAGAACATGCAAATTTTTAATTTGACCCACCGTACTGAGAAAACTACGCCAGCTAAAATTGTTTTTTAAGAGGGAAACTGCACTCACAAGTATCGTCTACAAAACTGACGATATTTCATATAAATATAAAATTATGATTTTATCGCACTTGAACACCTTTAAAATTCGCCATATATTAAGCCCCATTCCGTTACATTTATCTCTCTTCCGTGTATTCTAATTTTCAGAACTCCTCTTCACCGACGAGTCTAGCTTAATTTATAACATGAATTACCAAGAAGAATTACTTGTAACGTAGTATGACATGCAGTATATTTCTGCTATCGTTTTCTGGAGAACGTCTACCCAGAAACCCCTATAATTGACTACAGTTTGGTATTGATGTTCTAATAACTGCTATATCGCTGAATATAGATTTTCCCCCACGTTAAAAGGGACCTAAGCGACAAAAATTGCGTCAAATTGGTGTTAAAGGTATTTGAAAAGTTTTCAGACTAATGTAGGATACTTTTATACGTAGGTGCAAACCGATTTCGTGTTATTTTTACGAGATGTTTCAATGCGTTAGTAGTTTTGTACACAGTAAGAAAATTGAACTTTTACAAAGAACCCGTTCCCCCAAAAAATGTTTGTAAAATATTTTTTTTGTAAAATTTACGAAAAACAAGTAGTTTTACACATTTCTTTGTATATGTACAAACATTTATGTAAATCTACGAACAAATTTTGTTTATTTTAAGCTAATATCTGGTTAATTTTACAACAATTGTTTGAAATTCAACAAAAAAAATTTTTGGAAACTAGTTTCCAAATTTTTTATAGGAGTACGAGATTTTTTGTAAAAGTACAGGTCTCCTAGGTAAATTTTGTTCCAAATCGAAACATTTTCTCATTAATATTTACTTTTCTAATTCCCAAAAGTGTTTATGATATTTGTAACCACTTTAATAGGATTGTGACATCTTGCTTTTACACCTGACTGATAATCTTCTGATATTAGTTTAAAGATTTTCCTCGTAAATGTGCAATTTTTTTGCTGTGTATTATTTGAGTAGAAGAGAATCGTAAATTTTATTTTTAAAAAGTTCATACATCCGGTTTAGATGAGCATACAGAAATAAAAATAAGGTAAAGTTGTATTGTGCTCAGTGCAATTTTTGAGGAAACAAAACCATGATTTGACAGGTGTACGTACGTGGGAGACATTAAAATTTAATTTGCGCATACGTATTTTTAACGAAAATTATTTATTTCTAATTTTATCGGACAAAGTTAAGTCATACTTGTTTGTGTACGGTCAAAATATGTGATGCAGAAGAGGATGGATGTATTTTTATATTTAGGTGACCGTTTTCAGCAACAACATCCAAACATTGCTGTTAGCATGATCCGAGTTCAAACTGCGCAGTGGCGATACAGGAGTTCATGTGAGAATCGACGTTTATTGCGCTTTGCCTACAAACCATGAGAGATTCAACAATTCAATTGTTGATGTTTTTACGGCAAAATTAATTTATACCAAAATGTTATTTATGTCAATGTGTTTAAACTCCAAAACAACTTACGAAAGTGTTTTTGTATAGTTTAAATCATTGTACAGTAGTTGTCAAAATTTATCAAAAATAATATGGGGGGGATTTATCTTTCCATGGCACATTTATGTTTAGAACTTTGTATACTGTATGTTTATTATTTACAGTACAATTTACATTAATTATTTTCGATTAGATTTTAATTCAAATTTCGCAGTAAACATACATCATAACAATCCTTGTAGTTCATATATAGTGTTAAAATAATTTGATAACTAATAGAAACCACTGTAATAAAATATGGGTTTGTAAAATGAACAATAGGCCTATAGGGCCAGTATTGAGGGCCTTTATTTGAACGGCCTGTGGAAAATAGTTCTCCCTGGGCGAAGTGTACTTCAATTGCTTCGCGAGTACTTGGGGAATTTTTAAAAGGTACACTGGCTTGTATATTGGTACCATTGTTCAGTATTTTCTGTTTGCGTGCCAAAGACGCCCTACGCAAGGTTAATTAATGCTCGTTAATTACCCAGTTCCGTTTGATTACGTAACGAGCCTTTCGTGCCTTTGCGTAGCTCTGTTGACACTGCTAATTAACCAGCGTGGTGTACCCGGCCCTGCAAGGAAATGCGTCCTGCGACATTCACCAACAAGCTTCAAAACGGTTTTATTTTTCCGTTCGTTTTAAACGACCAAAGCAGCACCGTCCTTGTCACAAATCAGCAGCAGCAGAAGCCTCACATAGTGAAGCTGCGACACGAGGCGTCGAATAATAATGACGGGGTGTAGTTTTTTGGACACATGCCATTGCGATGCTGATGTCTGTCAAAGAACACTACAGAGAATAGGAAAACATAAATAAGCAGAGCGGTTTTTTTTATTTGTATTCCTGTTTGCCTATCCTTGTTTTGTTTGACCCGATTCCATTTATGGAATTTTATGTTGTGTTTGTATCCTGTTGAATGAAGCATTACTATGCATATTAATGTTTTCCTATTATACGTAGATTTCTTTGACAGACATCTGCGACGCAAAGGCGTACAGCTTCTACCAAAAGTTTAAGGACACTATTATATTTAACTTACAAAACGTTTTGGCCTTATAATTAATTCTACGGGACCTGATTATTAATGACACATGGATAACTGTTTCAGGCTACGTTCAGAGTTTAATTTGTAAAAATATATTGAAAACAGCACAGTTTGTTTGAAAGTTATTCTTTTTTTCGTTTTTTTAAATGACAATTTTTTTGGAGATGTAAAAAATTAAACAGCGGATGATGTTTATCCTCTTTTTGGGCAGAAATATAAAACCATAAGGAAAAATTACCATTGAATAACTCTCTAGTTTTATTCTACAAAAAATAAATTGTCATTTATCACTTTAAAAATAATTATAAATGATGTCACAAGACTGGGCAAGAGGACAACCTTTGGCTATGACTTATACTGTCGCACGTTGTATATACAACGTGAAACCACTCCGGCTTCGTTATCTCGCTCGATGCAACAGTATATGTCATTTGCAAAAGATTGTCCTCTTGCCCAATTTTCTGACATATTTCATAATTACTTTTAATGTGGTAAATTACACATTATTTTTGTATAATAAAACTAGACAGTTACTCTATGGTTATAATTATTCCTTAGGTTTTTATATTTCTGCCCAAAAATTAGGATACTCATCATCCATTGTTTTATTTTTTTTTACATCTCCGGAAATACATTCTAGTGTTAAAAAATTATGTTAGTTAAAAAAAACGAAAAAATTGATAACTTTTAAACAAATTCTCCTGTTTTCAAATTTTTTTTTACAAATTAAACTCAGAACACGGCCTGAAACAGTTATCCATGTGTTATTAATAATCAGGACACGTAGGATTAATTATAAGGCCAAACCGTTTTGTTAGTTAAGTATAATGGTGTCCTTAAACTTTGGGTAGGAGCTGTACGTCCAAAAAAATTAATACAGTTATGCTAATAATAGTTTTAAACAAATTAACTAATCTCGACAAATTTTTGAAAATCAATACGGAAATCTATTAAACGACGATCCGAGATAATGATATTTGCTTACTTTGTGAGCAAACATTTACCTAAAACGATGCATTTGTTAAGCGCGATCTCTTACAAGATTTTGGGGTCAGGAATTATTTTTCTTAGAAAGCTGACTAAAACGATGGTGTAGAATTGCTGATTTCCAATTTTCGCGTATTGATTTCGAGAAACGCACTATTTTAAACAGCAGGTTTTAGCGCTAAATTATGTACCAAGTCCTGTTAAAATGGTTTAAAAGCTACAATTATTATTTCACGTTTATCACAAAACATCCGTTGTCTTTCGAGTGATTTTTCGGGTAGTTATTCTTAACAAGTATTCGTTGTTACAGTTATGTTTCCGAAGTGACTACTTGGATGCCATAACAGAATGAAAACTGACAACAAAAAACTTACGACAGTTTCATTTTTCCAGTACATAAAACATAAAAAATTGTTTTGAACACAAATGATATAATGATACCAATGGAACAACGTAAAGGTTTTCATGTTGTTAAGTGTATTTGCATTAACAAACATATAAATGTAATTAATATAGTGTCAGATGTTGGGCTGAGTCAAGCGTAAAGAAAACATAAAATTAAAAACATAGGTTGGGTTTGGATTGGTATGCAGCCCAGAAGCTTTACTTGCATTAGGACCTGGATTCATGTTGGCTGCCCTGCTTATCTGACAGTTCAGTGGGCATAGTTAACGTCATGGATTATTCAAAGTGCGAGTTTCAGCTAAAATTTTAGGAAATTTCATGGAACATAGCAAACATAAATGTTTCTATTACGAATATCTACCTCGAAATGAATACAGAATATATTAAATTTAAAAATCTATCAGAAAAAGATAATTCAACACAGACTAAAAAAGCCAGTACAAAACTGTTAGTTGCTATAAATAGAGACGCAGGTAACACACTGATACTTACGCAGATGTAACTACTTCAAGACAGCACAGATTACCTTCAAAGCAGCAATTTTAATCTTACGACGTTTGTTGCTCCTTACGGAGGTGTGAAATAAAAGTTCTGAAAAGTTAAAAGAAAAGGAAATTTCAGTCTTATTTCTTAGCCTAGCTTATTGGTAATTTTATTGTCCGTAATAAAGAAACTGCCGTTTTTTAATCAACGCAACAGGTCAGAGCGCGATTGTTTTGAAATTGTTCGCTGCTGATGACTACGCAAGAAACATCAGAAACATATTAGGCCTACGTATGTGGACAAGTTTGGCTCTGAGCGGATGACAAGAAATAGAGGATATAAATAACCCTTGTGCCCCTCCGAGAAGTTGTTATACAACTGGCGCCACAATAATCACACCTGCAAACATGGCTTAAATCGTACTAGAAGGCAATGCGTCAGTGGTGTTATTACGTCTCACTTGTGAGTTAGCCTTGCTGTACGCATATCTGTAATTCGATAAACTGGCACTGGAGAATTTCGCCGCGTGTTTACTGTGTAATGGTGTTTGGCTATTACAAGTGTAAGCGAAAATGGTGAGTAGAGGACGACGAAATAAGCAATAATCTCAGTAAACATATATTCAGAAAGCAATGGATTCCTCGATAAGACATATTACGAATGAGTACATGAACACCAGAGTCCTTGAGGATCCAAACTACAGATATGTACTTGAGAAGCTACTGAACACTCTGCTATCGGCCTGTATTCTCTGAGGGCACGCTTTGTGATACAATGGTACTGCCTATTGTGCATTGTCATTAGCACGCCTGTACGTGAAATGGATGTCAGGCATTTATTAACTTGAAAATGTGTGTGGAGCCGTGGGAACCACTTCAAATGCCACACGTACACACTGCGTTAGCTGTTCACTGAGGAAGCTGGTACCAGGAACATAACGCAACAGTGTTCTAACATTGCCATAACTGCACCTGTGGATACATTGTATCGGGGAAGCCATTAGATTCCGGACCTATGTTTAATATAAGTATTTGCTTGTTTCATTGTACTCTACTCGCCTTTTTCGTTTGTACCTATACCAGTCAAATACCATGTATATTGGGAGGTGACTGCTTCAGTCACTTGACTGACCTTGACATATTCTCTATACTCGCTAAATACAAACTAAAATACTTAAGAAAATTCCCATATACAGGACGTTACAAAAATGTACGGCCAAACTTTCAGGAAACATTCCACACACACAAAGAAAGAAAATATGTGATATTGACATATGCCCGGAAACGCTTAGTTACCATGGTAGAGTTCAATTCGTTTCATCTCGTTAAATGTCATCGTAAATAACACTTTGTACAGAAAATACCCGATGGATTGGTTCTTTACAATGTACTTTACTCTCTAGGTTCACCGCCAGGTGGGCCACTTGACGGAAGGTAATCTGGACTGCATTGCTCGTGTTGACACGCCACACATTGCTGTACAGTCGTAGCATTAAGCACATTGCATCACTCGCTTAGTGTTCATCATGTAGGCCTACTTGTTATGCAGGCAGTGCAATGTTTACAAATGCGGAGTTGGCAGATGCTCATTTGATGTACGGATTAGCACAGGGTAATAACGATATGTAAGGAATTGAGCTCTACCATGGTAACTAAACGTTTCCGAACATGTCCATATCACATATTTTCTTTCTTTGTGTGTGTGTGGAATGTTTCCTGAAAGTGTAGCCGTACCTTTTTGTAACATCCTGTATGCAAAAACAGCACACTGCGCAGCAGCACGCTTCATGAGATTTTTTTTAACAAACGCCACTCACTTATCTCCTGTATATTAACTGTTACGTCAAATACTGCACTATATGAAAATACACCAACACTATTCACAAGAACTATACGATAAATAATTTAAAAGCGACACTGGAACACTCACTTGCTAGCCATATTTTACGCAAACAACGATTAATGGTGAACTCAACACAAGGGGGTTAATAAATGAAACAGGCCAAAAAATGCAGATTATCTCTGTAAAATATATCACATAGCCTATATATAAGGAAAAATTACAACACATATGCGCAGAAAATTCACGTTAACAAATGCATAGAAAAGTACCTATCTGAAATTTCAGTTGAATTGAAACAGTTCTGTTTGTTACTGTGTATACTACCCAGAACATAATAAATTATACTTTTTCGGTGGGGGTAGTAATAGAAACACTGCATGCTGTCTCATTTACAAAGGATGCTAACCACTAGGCTAATTATACATGTTGAACTACTTTACTTCTCTAATGTATGTTGATCGTACCACTGTACAGTACATTTGCTTGCGAGGAACGAGAAACTTCAGCGCACATCCCATACGTATTCGTGTCATTTCGCAGTCACTTGTGCAAATTTTACCACACTGTTGCACGTGTCAGTAATTAAACATTTTATCGAAAGGAAAAAAAATCCAATGCAGGCTAGAGAAATTTCTCGGGCGTGTAAGTGAATTATTCGTAACCATGTGGTTATTTTGTATAAGGTTAAAGAAAAAAAAGTTGAGTAATCTTACCTTACACCGAACAGGTAAAATAACTTTTTTTAAGTTGATGTAATTACAGACTAGATAGTAATACGTACGTGAAATAACGTGGCAGCTCGCTTGATACAGGCGAACTTAACTGCTTATTGGTAGGATCCGGTAGTTTTCGCAAAAAAAGATTTTTGCCCCACATTGTTTCAGTGTCTTACGTGCACACCTGCAGCTCAACTTCATGATTATTGGCAGAGTGTTTTTGGGCAGAGTTATTATTCATTTGCCTGTGCGAATCAGTACATGGATAACTGTGACACAACACGTCTGTGATTTGCGGAATTTACCTGCAGACGTTGTATGTTAAGGCATCCAATCACTGACCACACAGTAGAGATGCAGGTGCGCACGTAAGGCACTGAAACAAAGTGATGCAAAAATATTTTCGCGAAAACTACTGGACCCTACTTATTGGTTGTCCGAAGCTGTTGATACCAGCTCCGTGTATGTTTGGCTTCTGCATGTTATAGCAGGTTTCCTACTGGCGCCAGCAGGGCAGCCGCCTTACGCTGATTGGCGGTAGGAGTTTCAGCGATGTTGCTGGCCAGCGAAACCATTTTGGTGGCGTGTATGACTGAGTTAGCCTTCCTTACGGCTACTTCGCTTCTGTATTCTTAAATATTCTGCAGAACCGTATTTCTCACACACATTCCACAGCTACCCAAATGTTACCGAACAAGTGAAATTTAATTATTTGGTCTTTTATTAAAATAACCTAATAGCCGTACTAGTATCGGTTCCTTAAACTTACATACGCAGAGATTTTGAATCAAGGAACATTCTATTTGACCAACGAATACGTAAGATTAAGAAAGTCTATCAGCAAGTCCTTAAAATAGAGAAGATTTATTTTTAAGGTCAAGTTACATAATGTTTATGCCATGCGTCATAGTTCGTTTTATTTCTCCCTGTTTTGATGCTAGTATTTTTTTTAACGATCAATTTAACCTTTTAGTACCGAAAATGGAATAATTTTGCTGATAAAAATTTATTATCACTTCCGGTGAAAATCAAACTCCAAAATGCGAATCACGCATTCGAAATCACGCGCAAACACACTCCCGTTACGAGCGGCGAGCATATTAATACAGATTCAGCATGGTTTCAATTAATCATTGTCAAGCTAATGGGATGGTTAATAATGCTCTCTGAATCAGTCGATAGGTTGCGCTCAAAGCCTATCATTATTTAATTGGCATTTAATCTACTTTCCTCTTTGGCGTGCTTTGTCAGACAGCGTCGGCCAATTACAAAATCATGCACGCAACTATAAGCCATTTAAATCATCAATTTGGGAACAGCGTCCCGATAATTTTTTTCTTCTCGCCATGGGAAGTGCTGATTAACGATCTCCCCTAACTCGATGGGAATTTGCACGCATGTAATCGAATTTGTCGGCGATTGCTGCTGTCCTGGAATGCGAAGCGCGCTTGTGTGTTGCTGTTTATTTGCCGGGTGGTCATGTGAAGTGGTTGTACTGCTGTTTGTGCTGGTCATTTGCCGTATTACTTGGACAGTTTAAACTGACACCTTTACCCAGAGGGAATAGCGATTTGATCTTTGAACGGTTCCTGAAGTCTTTAGTAATCGGAACCGTTCTTGTGGGCATATACCGTTGCGAGCATTGTTGCCTCCCTCGATTTTCTGAACATTAAAGTTTCGCTAAATTTGTCGCCGTTTTTTAAATTTGACTTTACAGACTTCTTCCTGACCAGATTTGACATTAACATTTCTACTGAAGTCTTTGGAACTGAACGGGGCCGCGTTGCACGAGTGGTCAGGTCGCTCGGCTCCCACCGAGGCGATCCGGGTTCGATCCCCGGGAGGTTCAGCCCGGATTTTCCGCATGAAAAATGTTGCGGACATTGCCGTTGGCGGGCAGGTTTTCTCGGGAATCTACCATTTCCCCCGCCTTTCTCATCCCGTGACTTCTCCTTCGTCACTTTTTCGTTGTAGGGCTTCATTTCATGTGAGAGTGAGTGAGATGATTTTGGTCAGCGCTCAACATTGAGGTCTTTAGCGATGGTGAGGGGTGACATGAGGTGAGTATGGAGCAGCGCCGGAATGAAGGGGCGCGGGAAACGGGAGATCCCCGAGAAAATCCGCCGACCAGCGTCATCGTCCGGTACGATTCCCACATGCGAAAATCCGGGGACCGAGCCCACCGGGAATCTGACCCCTCTGCCACCGCGCCCCTCATTTCATGTCATCCATCAGGATATGCAGATACCTACGGACGTTCAGTCAAAAATCTGCATTCGGGGTCTGGTACCCTCCCCGTACGCAATTTTTTTAAAATTGTGTACAGGCTGGATTTCCAGTTGGGTTTATGAAATTTCATTATTTAAGTGGCATTTTTGGTATGCATTTTAACAGGTGACACAAACAATGCGAGACTAGTGGCTCAAAGTATCACGGTTGGCTCTGTGGCCAAGGCACTTGCCTGCCATCAAGACAATACGGGCTCGATTCCCGGCGGAGCCGGTCCCCGGAATTTTGCTTGTGTGAATCATACCCGGCAATGCCTTTGGTTGGCAAGTTTCCTCGGGGATCTCCCATTTCATCCACCCCTTTATTCCACCCGTAAATTCACACTCACCTCCTGACACCATTCATCAGCGCTAGACCTACATAGATGTTAAACGCTGAACAAAATACCTTTGTTATGTTTGAACGATTTTTGAAATTAGTTGGGGGGAGGGGGAGTTAGAAACTACAGAAGTTTTTTTGACAAACGTCTATGCAGCACTGGTGTATGTCTAAAATACTTCTTTAATTTGCAAAATACCATTACTTTAACTTCTCTGGTGGCCAACAAATGTTTACTCATTTTCAAATACTTTAAGACTGCTCATATATTTTAGCATTCTACATAAAACAGAAGTGAGTCACCTACTCAAGTTGTCCAGAAACAACCTATAATAAGTGAACCGCGCTTATCCTGGGCTATATTGAAAACGAAAATTTTAGTGGCAAAATGTTGCGCGACGACATTTTACGAAGTGCACAATGTGGCAACACTGCACGGAGAAATTACCCTCTTGCGCTTCACACGTCAGGAACATGGAATCATGTTCGGACTGCTCGGTATTTTAACCTGCACTTATAACATGCAGGTCAGAACAGCAGTAGTAAGATAGGTAAGATGTATGTGGAGCGCAATAGGGGACTAAGTACAGTGCTATGTTGTCAAATTGTGCATATGAATTGTCACCGGACAGTTTCGTGCCACAAACATTATCGTTTTCCATTTAACCGAGTATTCGCGTAGAGTGCTTACTATGAGATTGTTTCTGGACATTCTGTACATACATATGCAAGTACTGTTGAAACAAGTGAATCTCTCTGAGTCTAAACCACTACTGGTCTCTCTAGTAGCACCATCGGTTCATAACACATTGGAAATTAACTGTATTTAGAAATGTAATTTACCAGCCGGCATTCAATCAGTGAGGTGCCGTATTTATTTAGTTCTAATCAAAGCAAACCGCCAGAACCAAAGAAACATTAATAAGAAGCCAATTTACATAATTTACAGAACTTGTACCTACTTACGGCAATTATTGTTGATACAGCTGTAGTGATACTTCACGATAGTGGTGTACACAAGCGAAAGCATTTAATATCAATTCATGATCTTTCTCGAGGTATAGAAACATTTTCTTCGAAGCATGAAAATAGCAATTATGCCAGGTACTGCAACGGTAATGCTGGAATCACAACAACTCGACAAACGCTACGTGAATGGAAATAACTTGCCAGCCAATCAGCATGGTGGCTTCTAAGACGTCAGCGCGATAAAGCTGAATACAGGGTTTAATTTTGTGTCCAGATATTAATGAAACTGGTGAGTTGGTAGTAAATTTTATATATTTTTATGAGAGATTTTAGTTTGTTATAATAAGAAAATCGTAACATTTGAAAAAGTTGTAAATATGTCTTTATTATTTTCATAAGTGGGAATGGCAGTGGCTATTAAAAATGAATTGCAAACAACCGAAAATTTTTTTTTGTAAAATATAGTACGGGCCTACGCAAGATTGGCTGTCGTAAACGAGGTTATTATTTAGCGGATAATTTTTTTCGCGTTATGTTCGTCGCGCTATTGTGATTCCAGCATAACGCGTTGTACTCGCATACGCGGTGACCCTGGTTCGATTTTTGGCTCCGGTCATCCTGATTTCATTTTCACCGTGGTTTCTCGAAACTCTCCTGGAATACTGCTAGGAGTACTTAACAAATGCCACGGCCGGTTGTACTCATTGTTCCTGTATCTGTACAAAGTTACCAGTAACGAAGCTTGTAGTCTTGCAAGGCTTGCGCTGCTAAACAAAGGCTATACAAAACTCTGACTTTTCTGTGTAACATTAAACTGGCAGTGCCAGGAATCACACACTCTGTTTTCCAAAAATGTACGAAATTTTCATAGTTCTAAGACTATATACATTTCATATCTTCAACACCTTTGATGCAAGGTCAATTAAAGTTTTTAGTTATAAAAAGTGCAACGAACGTTGTATGAGTTCAATTACCTGCATGCTAGAATCCACTTTCCTATGCATATTCTGGGCCCGTGTGTGCGGAGTGGGGGGAAGGGGGGGTTGCCGAAATTGTCAGACCATTCACCTCCCACCAAACCGATCCGGGTTCGATTCCCGGCGGGGTCAGGCACGAAGGAATCGTATGCCGGACGATGCCGCTGGTCGGCGGTTTTCTTAGAAATCTCCCGTTTCCCCCGCCCCTTCATTCCGGCGCTGCTCCATACTCATCTCATGTCACCTTTCACCAGTGTTGAAGATCTCGATGTTAAGCACTGACCAAAAATCTCTAACTCTGTCAAGGCCCGTTTGTCCCTTCGTTGTTCCTTGAGTAACGTTGTATAGACAAATTATCTGGGCACGAGTAAACACAGGATATTGGGTTCTACCATGCTGGTATTTGAAGTAAATCGTGAAATATTCATTTCCCTAGTTATAACTTAGAGGGCGAGGTACATAATGCAGTGGTAAAAGCATTACTATGTAATTGTAGATTTCTTGAAGTAAATTTGCGAAAATTAAACAATAGGAATCCTAAACAACAGTTTTAGCCAACGCCTTAAACAAAACTGTTTCGAGTGTTACGAACTTCTGAGGCACAATCTCTGACGCCGGAACCTCGTGCACTTAACTGCGGCGCAAGAGATCACACGTAACGAATTAGTAATTCTTGATAAATATTTTCTCATAAAGTTGGCAAATACCCTTATCTAGGATTGTCATTGAGTATTTTATACACATTGGCTTCGAAAAAAGCGTAGAAATCAATTGATGTTTTCGGCGTCTATTTATCTGCCACGCACTCTTAAGACCTGAAATATTCTCGGGTTAACTGTCTTAACTTTGCCTCCAAAAATAATTGTTTAATGTAGAAGATAACAGCAGCTCATTGGCAAAATGTTGTACGATTATATTTTTTCCGCACAATTTATTTGGAAATACTGTACGGAGAAAGTCCTCTCTTGCCTATTTATCTTACTGCATCTGTTCTCTCGTGCACGGGCCCAAGCTCGAATCCCGAGCAGTCCAAACATGATTTTACGTTTACTTGACTAACATACGTAAACTAATACCTGGACTCCGTGCAGTGTCACCACGTTTTGCACGTAAAATGTCGTAATACAACGTTTTCCAGCTTATATGTTCCTATACAGTTGAGCCCATGATTCGCGTGATGTGCTTATCAAGAATTTGTTTCTCTTTTGTTCTCAGTGCAAATAAGGAAAGAAACTTACGTTTACACGTATGAGTTAGAAATACAGGTAAACTTTTCCTCAAGTTAGATCTTAAATATTTTCTACCCTGGCTACACGAGAGAGTGCGTACGCGGTGTGGGGACGCACGACGTCGGGGCAGGGTAGCGGCCGGTGTCGAGGGCTGGCGATCCCACGGTAAATCACTGTGAGTGGCCACTCGATCACTGCGGCTTGTGGGCGTGTTTATCTGCAGCTGACGTCAACAGCGCTGTAGAAACTACGCCAACCCTCACCGCTTGGGCCTACACAGCCCCGCGACCTGATGGGCCTATTCTGTAATATTTCACTCTATACAGTTTGTGGGTAGCTATATTTCCGACGAGAATTCGTATTCTGTAACTTTAAATGGCGCCGTGACCGTCTTTCAAAAGTCTCGTGACCCTCGTTGCATAAATTATCGGATCCTAGGGTGTTGTAACGAGACCAAGCTCATGAAAATGGCCGAAAAACTTAAGTTGTGTTCTACGACAATCCTAGTTACAGAACTAATATTGTTTTTCGGGGATTGACTTTGACTGCCAACGCAGACGAAAAATTCAATACAACACGCATGCTGCTATCTGTTAGTCGAAGAAACTGACATATTACTTGTGCTGCTTTTCTCTTGTAAGCGCATCACACTAGCTTTCTACGTGAGACGAGATGATGTTATAACTTCTAAAATATCAATTATTCATTGGAACAAATATGATTTATATCATTTAAAACTAAACTCAAGTAATTTGTAGTTCAAAACACGCCGTGAAAAGTGAGGAAATATAATGTAGTAAGATGTATGAATGAGTGAGAGATTTTGGTCAGCGCTTAACATCGACGTCTTTAACGCTGGTGAGAGGTAACATGAGGTGAGTATGGAGCAGTACCGGAATGATTAAGGCGGGGGAAACAGGAAATCCCTTAGAAACCCCGTCGACGAACAGTATCGTCCGGCACGATTCCCACATGCGAATGTCCGGAGCGCAACTTCGCAGGGAATCGAACCCGGATCGCCTTGGTGGAAGGTGAGTGGTCTGATCACTCAACCACCGCGACCCCAAGATAACACATTCTTCAATATTGAGATTCTGGTAAAGAGAGGTCTTCGAGAATACGGTAGGAAGACAGTTATGAGTGACAATCTGAATTACAGTCACTAACGAAAGACAGTCACAAGTGACAATATTTTCCAGAAGTGAAGTTAGATAGTAGATAGACCCTCGGGTATCACCAAGGACAGGTGGTTTTCGCGACAAGATTTTATCGCCATCTTGTTTCTGTTCCTTACGTGCCCATCTGCAGTTCTTCTTTTCGGTTATCGGCAGCGTGTCTTTACGCCTAGGTCACAGACTATTTAAGAATACAGAAGTGAAATAGCCGGTAGGACAGCGAACTCAGTCACATACGCCAGCAACATGACGGAGACGCCTACCGCCAATCAGCGTAAGGTGGCTGCCCTGCTAGTCGGCTGCCAGGCAAATAGGAAACCTGCCGTCACATGCACGAGTCAAACAGACACGGGCCTGGTATCAATAAACTCGAACAGCCAATAAGCGGCGAAGTTCGCCTGTATCAAACGAGCCGCCACGTCATTCCACGTCTGTATTATTATTTAGTCTGTGCTGCAGGTGTGCACATAAGGCACTGAAACAAGATATTGAAAAAAATCTCGCAAAAATCAGGTGTTCAAATACTTAAGCTTAAAATATGTGTCCTTGTCGTTTCTTTAACCAAATTATTACTACAAAATATTACGAATTTTGCTATGGAGAATCTAGTTTTTGAGCACATGTACATTTGACTTTTAGGGCAGTGTTACATCATTTTCTTAATTTTTCAGTTTCCGAGAAAAAATATTTATTCAAATTGTATTACCAAAGTATTCTCTTTGACATTACGTGCTTAGATACATGCAAAATGGGCGTTATCAGTTGATAGCAGATTAAACTTCACTTTCCTATACAAAACAGAGCATAATTTGCGATTCAATTGGCTACGAACTTTTATGTGTTGTCATGTACGTGTGTTACGTCTTTACAGAGATTGGCCTCTCTACTGTGTAAGCATTCTCCGCGGCAAGTCACGACAATATCGGCCAGCGGGAGACGTCGAGCGAGCCTATAGTCACATGGAGTCTAGTCAGCTGTCAGAAAATATCGCGAACTTCACATGTCTCTAGACTTGGATTATATTCGTGATAAACTGCTTGACATAATAATAATGGAATTTTTGATTTACTTGTCAAGCAAAATCATTGCAGGAGAATTATAAGTTAACTTTTAAGAATCGGTACATGTGGAATATAATATGAACATATAACACTCTCACGATCGTTAAAATTCATTACAAATATCGTCTATGCCCTAACATTGTCACACTTTCCAAAATATATTTTAAAACAGAAGTAATCACAGAAAATCTATAAATTATTGTAATAAACTATTACACTTCGTTGTCGGTTTTCTGTTCATTACACTTGTCTTCGAGAACACATGCGACAGCGGTTGGAATATCACCAATGGTGCTCTACTCTCAAGACTTCCATCCGGGTTCGAATCCTGGCGGATTTTTTCTTGGGCTTTATCGTGTTAGAATCGTGAAGAGATTTTGATAAAAGCTGCAACGCTCAGATACGAAGGTTTTCAGATCTGGTGAGAGGCGATATGATGGAGCAGCAATGGATTGAAAGAGCTGGGGAATCTGGAGTCGTGGACGTGTTTGGCGGTGTGGGACTGGGTTGAACCTGGCCAAGGGAACACGCACCCTAAAAAAACAATAATTTAGAGACGACTGTCCTCACTTAAGAAAATAATTCTTACATGATTTCAAACTTAAAAAAAGTATTTTCTCTAAAATTTTTATCAAAACTATGTACAGTCATGGGCACAAAAAGTGGGCCACTGAAATTATTAAAGCCCGCGTCGACAATCATTGCCTGTGTGCAAACGGGCACCTGGCATTTAGGCAACCTACACAACAACGAATAGCGTTGCGTTGGAACTGCGCTGGGCGCAGGTTCTGTTGTAGTATTGAAGTAACGCCCGTTCACACCTTCCTCAAGCGAACAGGCACTGTATATTGGCTGAACCAGTGCGTCGCACAGACCATTCAGTAAGTGCAAAAGTGACACATGTCCATTTATAATATACTTTTGGGAAGGCCTAAAAAGGAAATCGGGGTTGGAATTGATCATATATATATATATATATATATATATATATATATATATATATATATATATATATATACATACACACACACAGGCCCTATTTGTCACGACATCACTAGCTGCAAAAAATAGAGTATAGTCCTATATATAGGCCCTATATATCACGACATCACTATCTGCAAAATAGAGTATAGTCCGTATAATTAGTTCAGATTAAATAAACACGTTCAATCGAGATGATCTATGTAATAGTTTTGCTTAAATTGCAGACATGACACCCTTATAACATTAGAAGACATGAAGTGTAACATCAGGACGGTTGAATAATGTTTGTTACATATAAAGTGGAAATGTAATATTCAGTATCTTTGTTATTTTAACTACCGTTTAACATAATACGCCTGACTTAAAATCAAAATCATTTGTCCATCTAACAAATGTGTATGTTTTGCAGAAATATTAAGAATAAATGTGAACGTCAATCTACTATCCCAGATTCATATATTCATCATTTGACGACAGGTTTAATTATACGTGATGTTAACAGAAATAAAGAATATCAATACTGTTACAAAGACGTGACATTTATAATAATGCGTTTGCATGTCTGGTACACTTAACTCTTAAGTCTTACAAATGTTATTCGTATAAATATGCTCAGTTATGTAAACCGACCTAACAAAACTAGTGCTCCCATTTCTCGTACTGCGAGCTGAAACTAATGCATATTTTAACAGTACGGTAATATTTAATTGACAGTCGCGGTGATGTTAGGGTCTGACTACTCGCTTACATCTATACATTGGCCGAACATAGGAATGACCGAGTTAGTTTTCTCGGGATACTTCTATCCCGCTTTGACAGTCCCCTGCTAATCCACTGTGACTTAATTTAACAATTGTTAAGCACGAACAAAACGTGTAACACCATCACTGTGGTGATTCTTTACAATGAAACCTTCAGAAGCAGTCGTAGATCAAAGTATTTCAGACACTAAATATCTCACATCAAACGATAAACTTGATCCTGAGTACAGAATAATGTTGTGAGTAGTTGGTCCAGGTAGTCGCAAACGGTCACTTTCGCCCTGTTTGACAGAAACAGTTGTCACTCTCCCGTGCGAAACGACAGCACACGTGGTTCCGTCCATGGATCCGAACATCAATTATTACCCACAAAGCTCACTACACAGCTACGTATCACGTAAAATAAATGTTGTCACAGCACAGTTGACAGAAGAACGTGATGCAAGGATCAGATTTTCTCATATTTTCTTGTTCTGTAGATAATACCTGACTAGGCAGTTCTGACTGTCAAGTGATTGAAGTATTGATTATAAAACATACTACGTAGTGTAAACGTATATTAAGTCTAAGGATATTATAACTTTTATGTTGCTTTTCCCTCATTTACTGCATGCAATCCTGTATTTGACATTTTTCATCTGTTATGTATAAACGCACAACACTGTCAACTATGTTGTATTACGTTTCACAACGAAGTGTTAGTGAACGAGTGTAATGTCAAACGTTTTAATTCCAATATTCAAACTACGAGAACGTGAATATTTCTGAACATTCGTATTGCAATCAATTAAACTAACAGTGACAAAACATTATTCTATCATATCGTGATATTTAAAATATCTATTTGACGCGTAAATACCATTTGTATGTTCCGTCATAATACGCGACAGTTCTATCTAGAATATTTAGCAATAAGAGCTAGTTAAACTAGTGTTTTCTTGACATAGCGTACGACCTAACGTTGTTGCGTAATGTTCTCAAAACACTTTAATATCGTTGCTGCCGAGGATTTGTGTGCTTAACTTACACACATTTAGTTGCTTTCTACACGCACTAATTGCAAATTTAAGACGAGGGACAGTTAACATGTTATTAGACTGTGAAAATAAACATTTGTAGAATTAATACAAATTAAACTATAAGACTGTAATTTCTACTAACAATACACCGAAATCTGATTTGTCTGTGGCACAACGTAAATATTATTACTATCCATTAAATGTATCACTACTTATGAACATGAAATATTATCCACGGTTATTCTTTACTAAAGGCGTCTAAGAATTTGTTAACCTCAATTTCATGTTGCGGTTTGTGTCCTTATTTGCCCACTGCCTTCGCTTTTCGTTGCATGACACGCGCTCATCTGTCGCCTGCCTGCCGAACATACCCGACGCGGGACTTAGACATACTTCCACCTTCACGAGTTGGCCCACTTATTGTGTCCATGACTGTACAAGTTTCGGAAACAATTTAACTTAATTACTTCCATTTCCAAATTGGTTTATTTACTGTTTAGGGCGCATGAAAAGGCTACCAGTATAATAAAAAAAATCTAACAAAAGTACTTATATTCCTACCCACGGTATATTTATGGTTTATGTCGGAGGCATAAGACACTATGTCCACTTCTTGTCAAAATATACTTTTTACCGTACACAATAGCACAGTTTTAAGTACTTTCTAGTGGCATGCAACACGAAGTCCATATTGAGTCAAACGTCCACTTTTTTGTGCACTAAATAACTGAATTCACCAGTGAATCACACTGTTGAAACTGTTCTCCTGAAAACTATTTCGTGACATAGTGTCTTATACTTCCGAGTAATGTTAATTCTACTACAGGTTAGAAAGAAAATGTGTATTATTATGGGAGAGTTTGGCGCAGGGAATATTTCTGCCGCTAGTTTCGCTGCTATCACTAAGGGACCAGAAAAATACGAAACAATAGTAAAATTAAATTTAAATACGCTTGGAAATGACGGAAGTCATTTAAATTAATTAAAAAAAAAAACCTACTTCGCTTTTAAAATTAATAACTTTATGTAACTTTAAGTTCAGAAAAGCACTGTGATTGGTCAGTTAACACCCATTACCAACACCAGCGCTCAATTTTCTTACGTGTGTGACTGAGTTCGCCATCCTACCGGCTTTTTCACTTCTGTATTCCTAAATATTCTGTATCTGAATCGTGCTAGATAATGTCGTGGTTTAGTGGGATACGAGTTTTATTTCTTGTGATGAAACAGACACTCAGTTTCGTGTGTATATTAAATAATTTGATATGAGCGTTTATCACGCTGCTGACTTTGGTTTCTCTTTCTTTCACAGTTCTTAAATGATACATTTCAGGCCAAGAAATAGCAGCACGCGTGTTACACTGAATTGTCGTTTGCGCCGCCAGTCAACGAGTTAATATACACAGGTATAATTTATCAAACGTACCGGTGTTACGTTATTTAAGGGTAAAAAAAAATTATTCCCAGCAGCAATTCTATCGGATTTATTCTCTAACGAGGACGGTCGTAGAACCAAACTTAAATATGACGGCCTTTTTCATGAACTATGTCACGTATCAACATCCTAGAACTCGATATTTGTGTAAGCAGAATCACGAGACTTTTGATAGACAGTCACGGAGCCATTTATAAATATAGAACAGGAATTCTCACCGTAAAGACAGTTACACAGTAAAGTTACAGAATAGGCACCCAGTTAATTACATTTATCTACAGTTCTGACCAACGTGGGTAGTTCAGTTCTCTCCTTTCTCCTTTTCACCTTATGGACTTTCCATCAATCTTCCTTTCTTCTCTTGTAGGGTCCTTTTTACACTCTGTCACCACATTTCCCCAGCCTCCCTCTTCGTGTAGCACCTGGTACGTCCTTACCAACCGCATCAGTTTTTCAAGGCGATCCATAGGCTATGCGTCTTGTTTTAATCTTCAGACGATTGCCTAACTGGAGCGCTACATCAGTCTAAAGTCAGCAGCAAAATGTAACAAAAACGTTTAGACTTTCCGCCGTAATGTTAACTTTATGAACCATAGTGAGACTTCAGCCTAGTTATTCACTGCTAGGATAGCAGATGCATTTTAAACGTTTGCTATGCTCTTCTTTCTTAAAATTTACATAGTTCCTGCTACACCCAATTTTCTTAAAATATAGGGGTCAATTTGTCTTACACTAAATTTCAGTGTTTTAATTATAAATTAATAATTTATTTCAAAGTTTCAAAATTAGTTATATATATATATATATATATATATATATATATATATATATATATATATATATATATATATATATAGCACCGCCCGAGAGATTTGCATTGCCAGTTTTATATTTCATGATTGTCTGGTATCATAACGTCATCATTTATTTAGTGCAATAATTTTATTTTTTTATTTTTCATTTTTTAAAAACTTTGCGCTCATAAGTGCAATTATCATTTTGATAATTTTAGGAATTTGAGTTTTGTAACTGTGTTAACATTACATGTGTAAGAATATTGTAATTAGTTAAGTTTTTTGTATTTAAACTTTTTAAATTGCAAGCCGGCAGTAAATTTTGTATTGTACAAACTCATTAAATAAAACAAAATAAAACCTTGCTTGAGTATAAAATCAACGTAGAAACTGCTCTTTATTGCACATAGCTACATTAAAGTTAATACTTCACAAAGTAGGTGCCTGAATTAGTTATTTTCATAATACACTTTCTGAAATCCACAGCTCTTGTGTATATCATAATAATGTTGCGTTCTGTCCAAAAGAGTTTTCCGTGCTGATATAAATGTATAAATGCTGTAAATAGACAGAAATTAGGTTTCGCCAACAATTTCCTCTCCTGTCAACTTCTCGCCCATAAATACTTCGTAATTAATTCCGAAATTGATATTTATTGCGGAGCACTATAATGAATTTCACATTTTAAATATCTACTGTATAAAACCAGGTAGATAAAGTTATCGTGTTCATACGGAAAACATTTCATTGAACAACATCGCTAGTAAAACACTTGTAATAAAAACGTTGCTTTCACGAAATAAAAACTACTGCCATAGAGCCTGATAGTTACGTAGAGACAGATATCAGCATGGTGGAATTTAGTTGAATAAAATACATTTAATTACGTACATCCTTTACTAAACTGTCACTTTATTTACATGTTTGGGCTGTTACAACATCAGAATTCATCGATTCGGAGAATTTAATAAATAAAATTACGAACCGAAAATGTTTGATTTATTCACAAATGTTTCCACATATGTTTACGTGATCTTCGAACGATTCTTGCGATGGATTTGCATATTAAACTGAACAGTTTTAATAGGCATATGCAATTTGAATCGAATGTTCCTGACTCAGCATTAGCTCGCTAAAGTACATGTGCACAAACACGGTTCAGTTTACAACTATTTACAACACAACATATAAAATGTGTTTTTTCACCAGTTCATTGCCATTCGGTTAGTATTTTCAGAAAATTGTATTGCTGTTAAACAGTACGAGTTGATCAGTATGTTTAGTTATCAATAAAGGTTTTGAAATAGAATAGGTGAGATGGTACAGGAAACCATTCCCCATTTTTTTGAAAATTATCTGAGTCAGCCGAGTTGTATTTTATCGGTGGCTAAGATAAGCTATGATATAGAAATAAAATATTCCACGATTCCTAACACCACCGCTATAGGACCTATGTATTTTGAAATGAGTTTTAAAAGTGAAGCATTCCCTTCTTAACCTCACTTTTATGGCATGTCTGGCTATTCGCCACGAGAGTCGCTGCAGTCGTGTTTCTTTTGTTTATGTTATCTATGATATTGCGAATGTACAACAGTAGCGTTGTAAATGCATGCCTATTATTGTGTGGGTGTAATGGCATAGAACATACTATTATTGTGTTAACAGGCACTGGCTTTATGAAATTATTATTAATATTGTTGCATCGAGCTCCAGAGTGGCTTCTACCCATTGAGATTTAAAAGGAGAACCTCACTTCAGCTTTCATTATATTATATATATATATATATATATATATATATATATATATATATATATATATAACATAAAATTAATTATATTTCTTGGGAAATGTTCCATTTCTTTTAATCTTAACTATATGTAGGGTAAACTGACCATATATCGTGATATAACATAATATCGTAATAAACCACGTTGAGGGCTTCACAACATTGGGAAGGCTCTGTACACCGAGTTCACTAGGTCGCCAACAGAGAGCAGGCATGCACAGTTTCGGCAATAAGTGACCACTGTATCAAATATAATATCACAATTAAAATGTGAAACATGTTTCTGTTACTGAAGTTCGAAGTCTTAGTATCACGAAGTAGAGTAGGTTTACCCTATATCCCATTCAGCCTATAGTTTAATAGTAAAACAGTTTTTCCTATTTTACCGAAAGTTTGGCCGAAGTGGAATCGTTGCATTCTTCATCTCACCCATTCAATTAGTCACTGAAGTGTGTCACTGTCCCACATACACATTAAGACCAATAATTGTATTTCCTTAGCTGCATCCCACCATTGTCGCCCATCACACACATGACTCCACACTCCTCATTTCAGCACTCCCGGCCCCTCACACTTCTCGCCGACACACCGTTACTATTCGCTGGCTACTGCCCTACCCCCTCATCTTCCGTCTTCACATAGCTGTCGTCTCTGTTGACAGCCGTATTGTACACGCCGGCTTAAGGCTGTTTAAGTGCTAGTTAAAATCTTCATATAAGCTATATACGTTTTAATAGTTTTTTGTGACAAATACATGTTTAGACAATACTACCGACACAACCACAGAGCGCTTCGAGGCTGCAGATAAATAACTGCGCTCGGATATTTAAACCAGTCGCAGATGAAAGGAGTATTATGCTTAGGGACCACGGATTTTCGCGAAAAGAATTTTGCAGCATTTTGTTTCAGTGCCATACTTGCACATCTGCAGCTCTACATCCTGCTCAATGATTGCATGTTTCAATTGTCACACGTCTTAGTGTTCTACCCGCCAACCACAGGCATGTGGTGTCGCAGTAACCTTGTTGTGATTGGCACAATCAAATGAGAGACGTTTATTGATTGAGAGAAGCTGCCAATAACCATGAAGCACACCTGGCGAAGTAGTCACGGAAACAAAATAGGGCAAAATTGTTATCATGAAAATCAGGCGTCTCTGCTTATGTTACTATGCAGAGACAGTGAATTTTGGTGCAAAGAATTGTGCAAAATGTTGTTTCAATACCTTGTGTCCACGTCTGCAGCTCCGCTTCGTAGTTATTGGCAGCGTGTATTTGAGCATAGCTGTCACCCATTTGACTGTGCCAATGAAAATTGCGTCGCAACGACACCGCTCGCGTACGATTAGTGGATAGATCTTAAAGAATGACGATATAAGTTAAAAACAGCCAATCGCTGACAATGAAGCAGAGCTGCATATGTGCACATGAGACACTGAAACAAAATGTTGCATAATTCTTTTCACCAAAAAATCACTGCCTCTATCAGATCTCATCGTTCATCTCGACACCTCGCCATGGCAGCTCGTCGTTTCGTAGAAGGAGACATGCACTTGTTACCGCCGACATACACCGCAACAAAGTGACATTCCGCATTACTATAAAACTTGCCACTTCACCAGCTACAATTACTAAGGAGACGTAAATTCGCGTTATTTTCTGACAACAACCATGTTTTAAACGATGGTTGTAAACTCATCAGACGTCCCCTACTTTCATTGGCCCACACAGATGCATGGACTACTGCGGAGAATGTTTCTGACCAACAACAGACACTTCCATGGCGGTGTTACCACGCTCCTAGAGCTCTGTGTGCGGGTGAGATGATCCCGTCTCTATTTTTGAACTTTGCTGTCTACCCGACGCAGATAAATTGATGCGTGTTCCCTTACCTTAATTGAAGAATATGACTGGAACACTTTAATTTCCGTTGCTGCTGTTTCACGCACGAAAGACATTAACTCCGACCCCGAAACTACGACTAAATTGTTAAAACTGAACAAAATTTCACCTGCCAGTTTAACATGAACATCAACGACCTCTTTACTACGACGGAGCTGTCTATTATAAACAGTTTTGCCAACCGCATAGAACATAAAGACCGAACGTTTTCAGCTAAACACAACACCCGTGACTGCCGAAGACCAATCAAGGTGTAGCTGGCCTCACAGCATCAAACTGACTGCAGACAAACAAATAAAGCAAACAAACTGTTCATTGTTTACATAATAAGAAATTCTTATATCTTTTCGAGTTCAGTTTACTCCTTATATCCCCGTTTCTACGCAAGTTAGGCTATCTAAAATTAGAGTATAGGCACACTCGCTGAGAAAGGTACTGAGTGTGGTGTGGTGTAGTATGTTGTTGTGCAAAGTACTGGAGGTGTAAACAATGCGTGTGCACACAAACTTGTGTGAGATAGTGTGTGTAAAACATACATAGACCAAATCCTCAATACTGATACTGTATAAGCTAACTTTACACGCAAAAACATTAAACGGGAATAAAATAAATATTGCAATCAAAAATAATCAGTGTAGTTGCTGAACAGATTAATATAGGAATTTACTGAGGAAATACTGACTGATTAGCCAAAAATCAACATTATAACACCCAAGACAAAATAGCATTAAAATTACTTTACGCCTTGATAACCTAAAATAAAGTTCTCAGTGTTTACATATTATGTCCTTAAGGCCTTGTTACGGAGTTTTGCAGTGATTTCGAAAATATTTTTTTTCATTGCTACCTAATACTCATATCAAAATTTCGCAGCACAGTTTTGACACTTATATGTTATAATTTATAGCTGAATTTTTTGTAGAATTATACTGAACGGTTTTTTAGATTTCATTACCCAAAGTACCACGTTTTTCGTCGTGAAAATAAGCAAAAATGAAGGAAATTATTTTTTTGCTGGCGAATGGTACATTATTTAAAAAAAACGCTCCTGGGTTCACCTAGGCTTCCGCAAGGACTCCAAAAAAAACCTTCCTTCAAGAATCCCAAAATTTATTGAAAAACATGTGAAAATTTTCACTAAACATAAATTAAATACTAATTTCGATTCAAAATGTAATACATAAACAATAATTATAAATTTGAATATCATTAATTAGTACAATTGCACGACTCGTGGTCGACGTAGAACCATCCTAACATATCTTATTAAGCTTAATTCGGGGCCGTTAAAATTACGTTGATACTTTCTAAGTAATTTTAGAACTCAGTAATTAACATGAAAATCAATTTTAAATGGTTCATAACTGTTTCTGTGACATCCAAAACAAAATTAATTTACCGTCAATTTTATTACTAATATTACATATACTCTATATGTCAAAGAATACATTTTGTAACATCACTTATAACATTACTTACGCCAGTAATGGGACGTCTGTTTTGTGTAGTTTTGTGCCCATAGCGATGCAGGTTCAACTGTCTGTGGGATTACCTGAACATTGGATATTGTAAAACGTAGGTAATGCACAATGTCATATATTCGTGGGTTTCGTTTTAATACCACAGTTTTCCTTACCACTGAATGCAGCCACTATACCGTTCTACGTAACCTACTTTTACACCATCTGAGTTAGAATTCTTCAATTTTCAATTTAAAACTATCGAAATCTCATCATTGCTACACGCCTATTTGTTTGATTACCCGCCGTGCAAGACAGTCACAATGCCTGCATATATTTCAGGCGATACATTTTTTTTGTATTTTAAATGGCAAAAATGTTACATGCCGTTTTCTCGAAAATGGTTCACTCTAACTCGTTCCGACAAGACTACCTTTTTTATTACACTTTTGCACTTGGTCACTGTTCAGTAGTAAAACATGAATAACAATGACGTGTTCCAGAGTTACAAGCTAAAACAAGATATTGTACCCCATTTGAACAATGATTTGTGGGTAATATTAACAAACTAAATATCTGAGAATGAATAACGGGCATTGTTGATACAAGTGTTCAGAATGTCGTTGCTTAATATGTAGTAGTGTTTGAGATATTAATTAATTTGTAATTCTAAGATCTATTTTCAGAGTAGCATTTCTCCTAGTGTATGCACTTATGGAATAAATTAAACACACGTTATCGTCACAGTTTGTTGTGAACTATCACCCCGCAAAATTAACACTCTCCGTCCTGATTCATCCTACACACGCAAAATTCGTAGCGTTATTTATCCAGACTATGTCAAACATTCCCCCTTTATTTACTTGACTATTGCAGAGTAACAGTTGTATTGAGACAATTTTCATAAGACTAAATTAGAAGATCACAAAATGAAACCCAACCAGACGTGAGAATCGATCCCAGAACCATTCGCGTCAAACTCGGCCTTTCGATCAACCAAGCTACGGAGTATCGACAACTTCTTAATCCCTCTTGATTTTCATTCTAATTGATTTTTGTAGTGTGTGTGCCTCTCTCTCTCTCTCTCCATATATATATATATATATATATATATAAACACACACACTCTCTTAGTGTACAGTTCAGCGATACAAATAAAATATTACAGACCTTCTGCAATTGTCTTATATTTCAGACTGCAGGTGTCAGCCTATCAATATTTTGCATTTATAATAGAGACAAAGTAATTCTGTGTGTCTCTCTGGTGATGTACTGATAACGAATATTTTTAATAAACATAATTGTGAAAATAGCTTTATGCCTGTTTGCGCATTCAATAAACGAAAGAACATTACGCTAGGTGAGAATTACAAGGTTCTAAGCGCCAAAATTTACGAAAATAAAATATTACTTTCAGTATGTTCTATCTGACAGTCTGTACATTCGAATGAATTAATCAGGAAGGAATAAACAACCCAATCAGAATGTTCATATTGTCACACATAACTATTTAGTATTAATATTTCATTTTTGTGAGTTGTGGTGCTTACAACCTTGTAATGTCACCCAGCGATTAGCTAAAAATCCACTCTCAATTATTCCATCACTGACAACCTTCTTTTGAGTTTTTCTGCAATACTTTTACAATATATTTTTATAATCTATAACACATTAATTTTGTGAGCCCGATGAGTATAATAACGAATCGATAGTGAAACCTCGATTTAACGCTGCTAAAACATCAATTTTCAACATTCCTACATAATCCAACAACACATTTTAATTTCGAATTTTAAAGGACAGCGATTTTACAATAATACTAGGTATTGTGAGATATAAAAATCTATAATCTAGCTTTTATGTCACAGATGTTTCTTTAGCTTACCATACCCTACTCTATATAATATTTGTTATTTTATTTTTTCATTTGTTTCATTATTGTTATTTGCTTATTTATTGTTGAATACTTGTAATTATGGCCATATTATGTTTATTTTATTTTATTCATTGTATATGTGACAGAACAATTATGTTTTTTTTTGTGTTTTGATTATTTAAGTAAGAAATGTCACGTGGTTAATTTGTATTGGCTTCAGAGGCTGTAACAAGAAAGACTTTCGTTTATGAAAGCACCCTCCAATGGGAGTTGTGCCTATGCATTCTCTGGTGTAAAAAAAGAATGTTCGATGACACACTAAATTGAGGACGTTGGTAGAAGAGCTCAGTTTGTAAATGTATACTGGGAGATATCAATTGAGTCTGTGTTTCAAAAACTACATTGAATTCATTCTAGAAGATCGAGGGTCCTCTACAAGAATTACCATCGTGGGAATTGCTCTACTCGATGAGCTACGGTATAATTACCTTAACTCTTTAATGGACAACGGATATAATAGAAGTCCTTGGTTTCGGTTCGCTGTGATGCATTTTAAATACTCTAAATCGTCAGTAGTCCCTCTATTTATTGGTGTTGCAGACACAAATCAAACGTAAAGGCTACTTGAGCGTTTACGATTTTTTAAATACTACAAGTACTTGGTTTAAATGCGAGTGGTGGGCGTTAATTATGGTACTAAAATAATACCTTAAAGCCCTGAGTTAAGCTACTCGCCTGCTCTTTGAATCACACTTGGGCCGAGCAATACATGCGCACTTGAATTGACTATTATTTTTACTGTAATACATCAAACTTTAAAATGCCTCTCTTTGTCCAACTAGGTGATTTGAGTCTCTGGCATGATAGAATGTAAGCAATCATAATAGCAATCTTAAATTTACATTCCTTCACATTTCTTCTTAAGGAACTGGACGTACGTATATTATAACTTGGTAACATTAAAAACCTAATTTAATAATATCAAAGCAGGTGTGTGTTAAATTTTTATTCTGAAGTTGAAATTTCAAGTAATCACGTCGACCCTTGTGTATGTTAAAAAAACCACTGCATTTGTCAAACTAGCATGCCAAGGGACATCATATACATGTATATCTGTGGAGTTGTGATATTTTAAGATACTGGTTAACAGCTAGTTGGGAAATAATAACTAGTATTTATCTACAGTAATTTAGTTTACCACAAGACGGAACTGAACTTAAAATAAAGTATAAAAACACAACTCACAGTACTTGGTTTTGAGGATAATCTCCCGAGGGTGCGTATGTATGTGTGTGTGTATATATATATATATATATATATATATATATATATATATATATATATATATAAATTAATAAGTGGCAAAAAGACAGACGAACCTTACGCAGACTGACTGCCAAAACCTAGTGTTGTTTATATACCTTCTCTTTACCCCGGATATCCATCAGTGAACTACGCACGTCCTAAATTAACCGTGGCAGCAAGATTACTCTGTCATTCGGCGAACGAGTCAGAGGTTCGGCTAAGCTTAGCGTGTCCCCGATGCGTCGGTCGATTGCAGCCGGGAGGTTGGTTTCACACACGCAAGTAATTGTTGTTGGCGTTGATTGGTGTCACTGTGGGCTTTCATTATACTTCTGTCCGTGTTACCTCCTACCCTCAACCTTCCTGCCGCATCAGCTAGAGACATCTAGGGACCCCTCATTTTCGCGAAAAGTATTTTGCACCACTTTGTTTCAGTGAATGGACGATTTGAGGTACACGCCCTCTGACGTCACACCGCATGGGGAGAGTACTGTGGGAAACAAAGCTTGTTTACAAACATACTGGTTTGTTAGTTGGTAATGGCAGGAATAAAAAACGTTGTGCTCTCATAGACTTGCACGCAAGTGTAAAAATATCAGTTTAATTTCGTGGTTAAGATATTCAAATGCGTAAGATCAATGTTTACCAGAAAAAGCGGCAAACTTCAAACAAATAATCGATTTTCTTTACATACAACTCATCCTGGACATGTGAAGCCAAACGTCTGTATGAAGGTTATGTTCGTCTATGGTATCCATGGAGATAGGAACTGTATCCCACAGCAGACTGAAGCTCCGCCTTATTTCAAGTCGTCCATTACGTGCACATCTGCAGCTCTGCTTCATAATCAGTGATTGGACGTCTTATCTCTGACGTGTCTTGGGGTTTTACTGGAAAATTACAGACTTGTGAAGTTGTAGTAACGTTATTGTGATTGGCAAAGTAAAATGAGAGACATCACTTCACAAAGACATGCTGGCAATAACAATGAAGTAGAACAGCAGATATGGACGTAAGGCACTGTACCAAAGTGGGGCAAAATTCTTTTCACAAAAAATCAGATGTCCTTAGATATAACATATTTCGCCGGACTTAAGGGCTTGGGCCTGAGTTTCTCGGCTTTCGAGAGAATTATATTTTTAATCGATACGAGAGTCAATATCGTAAAATTGCTTCGTAACTTTTTTGCAAATTGGTTTTACTATGCAATGAAATTTTTCGAGACAAACTGTATGATGAGTATAGCTAATTTATGAATTAAATGGAAATTTCGTTAATTAACTAATTAGTAATTATTTTGCAGTTTTCTGACTCGACAAAATTTGAGTATGCAGTTTAAATCAGTCATGACAAAGTTACGAAGCGATTTTACGATATCGGCTCCCTTTAGTGTTTTAAAAAATAATTGTCGTTAAATACTAAGAAACTCGTGCCCATGCCCTTAAGGGGCCTCCCTATATAGGCTGTGTTTGTGTGCGTGAGGTAGGAGCGGTAAGACTGCCACTAAGCCACGTATGTAATACATTATCATCTGTCCGCGCAATCCACTTAGATAGCGTGCAGTGCTTTAGGCTACTATTATCTTTTTTCTTACGGGAACTTGTGGTAACCACATTATTTTATTTATGGGCAGTGTGAAAAATATTACACACATTATTTACAATGTAGTCAGCAAGTGGTTTACAACAGCGTAACAAGGTATATGCATGGGATATATATGAACTGAGAACTGTAACGACTAATTTCCTGGTGATTTATTGTGTAAAATTAAGTATACGTACTTTGTTTCGCATAGCTGCAGTACTATTTTATATTTCTAAGGACACTACTTTTTAAGTGCTGTTAGTTAGTTGCTATGCCAGTCAACATTTTCAATTCTAAAATGAACGTGATTTTTTTTATTCTCCCATATGTACAGCAAATGTTGTCTTTCATTACCGCACACATAACATAAGATTAACTATCAATGCCCACAAACAGATGTCAATTATTTACTGAATTCATACAACAGAGTATAAAGAATCTGTACAGGACTAAATATTTATGCAACCAGAATAACACCGTCAATAAGAACCCATGAAATTGAGGTTATAAACATTATTTTACACATTGCCCTTTGTAGTAGCACTTGTAAATGATCAGGTAACAAGACTTTGTGAAACAGACGAATAACGTAACAACTCACTGGCGAAACACATATTTCATACGGTTGTTATCACAAACCGTTTATCTTACCGCTAAGAAAGTTGTATGCCTTGATGGCACAACCTACATAGATTTTTAACAATCATATTTTTATTGTTTACGTTCGTACCAGATATTTTTTTCTTATTTTATTCAGACATTGTGACAAAATTTTGGTCTTATGAAATTTTAACTAGCGTAGTTTTGGCGTAACAACGCGTAAATATCTAAATTTGCATTTTACGGTTTTATGTACAACACTAAAACCAACTGACATACCAAACTGAAAAAAAAATATATATATATATATTATAGTGAATGACGATGTCGAAGGCTACGTCCCCTACATAAAAAATAATAAATATCTTATGTTTGTATTAAAAAATTCTTAAATTTGAAATTAAAATTTAAAAAATTCAATAATTTGCAAAATCACATGTAGTCAGCCCCGTAACCTGCCATTCACGGTGGGATTTACAAAAATAAAATAATGTGCCTTGTGAATCATCTGCAGTAAATTAGGCCGCAAATGTCGCGGGTTCACCTTCCAGCCGGCTGGACTCCACATTCCTATGTACCCTGTGTCTTCAGATACTTGTACATTGTCTGCTGCTCCAGTGAGTGGCCAGTTGTACCTCTAACAAGGTAGCGCGGCAGTCAGAGAATGTTTTCATGGAGGTCTGCTATTTACTCACTGTTGTCAAGGAAGCGTTTCAGTAACAGTGACACAATCGCGAAATTAATTAACGTGTATAGAGTTTGAAGTCTAACGTTTTCTGAAATGATTTCGCGAAATTTTCAGGTCTCTACCTATAAGTAGTGTGAACATTTTTTGTTTTATGTTTACATTTTTATTTTTTTTGCCAAATCGTCTACGTCGTGTCTTATGACCGTCAGAGGTGTGGGCCTGCTTCACCCGAGACAACAGAACAGTGCCTGGTATCGTAGTCCGCACGTCACGGCTTATTTCCTTCGAGTAGATGATGAACGAACTACTTGCTCACGAACACACACGCATGGTTCCTGTCACCTGTATCCCACGAGCTAGAGTTTGTTGTAATTAAACACTTCGGCCTCTAGCGAGTCAGTCCCTACACAAAACTAATCGAATTCGGTGGTTTCGCATCTGTTGCACACGCGATGTAGGCCCAGAATACTTAAGAATGCAGAAGTGAAATAACTGGTGGGATGACAAACTCAGTCACACATGCCAGAAAAATGGCTTCCCTGGCCATCAGCATGGCGGATACGCCTACATCCAACTAGCGTAAGGCGGCTACCCTACTAAGCCAGCAGTCAGGCCAATAGGAAACCTGCATGCAGGAGCCAAACAATCACCGGACTGATATAGCCTGTTCACTACAAACTGAGTACTCAGAAGAATTTGTAATTAATTAAAAGTATGTTTTATTGGGACAATATATGTTCACTTTTGAGAGCGTTGATACGTTTCAACTAGTTTTTAGCTACGTGGAAGTTTTCCTATTAAAAATAGTAAGTATGACTGCAAAACGGCTGAAAGAAAACTTCATGCAGTATTCACTTTATCGTGAACGGCCTATATCGATAAACTCGGGCAGCCAATAAGCGTTGAAGTTCGCCCTTATCAAATGAGCCGCAACGCCATTTCACGTCTGTGTTACTATATAGTTTCTGATGGGGACAGGAATTTTTAGTGAAACGATTTTATCCCCACTTTGTTTCAGTGCCTTACGTACACACCAGCAGCTCAACTTCATGACTATTGACAGAGTGTTTTTGTGCAGAGTTTTATTCATTTGACTGTGCCAATCAGTACACGGATAACTGCCACACATCACTTCTGTGTTGTGCGGGTTTAAAGGCGCGGTCTACCGCAATTTTCATCATCATTATTTTATTTTTTATTTGTACCAGATATTTTTTTATATTTTAGACACAAAATGGGACTAAATTTGGCTCTTATGAAATTTATTTATCTCTCACAGTTTTCGCGTAATGGCTTGTTAAAGTCATATTTTGCATGTTTCCGTTTTAACGACTACACTAAAATGAACTGATATACCAAACTCAAAAAAATCACAGTCGACAAAGACATTGCAGGCTACAATGACATGTTCATAAAATTAAAAAATTAAATTTTTTTTGTATTTAAAAAAATATTGAATTTTT
The DNA here is from genome assembly GCA_003012365.1 of Medauroidea extradentata. Classification (NCBI taxonomy): domain Eukaryota; kingdom Metazoa; phylum Arthropoda; class Insecta; order Phasmatodea; family Phasmatidae; genus Medauroidea; species Medauroidea extradentata. Next base: position 13,876 of record PNEQ01038951.1, on the reverse strand, counting down.
TAAATTTATATTTTTAGTTTCGGTTTTTTTTTAATTGAAATAATTGTTATTCTTTAATTTTATGAGCATGTCATTGTAGCCTGCAATGTCTTTATCCACTGTAATTTTTTTTTTTTTTTTAGTTTGGTTTAATCAGTTGGTTTTAGTGTAGTCGTTAAAACGGAAACATGCAAAATATGACTTTAACAAGCCATTACGCGAAAACTACGAGAGATATACAAATTTAATAAGAGCCAAATTTAGTCACATTTTGTATCCAAAATAAGAAAAAAATATCTGGTACCAATCAAAAATAAAAGAAAAGGTGATGAAAATTGCGGTAAACCGCGCCCTTAACCTCCAGACGCTGGGTGTTACGGCATCCAATCACTGACCACAATGCAGAACTGCAGGTGCGCACGTCAGGCACTGAAACATAGTGCTGCAAAAATATTGCCGCGAAATTTTCTATCTCTAGTTTGTTTCCTAGGTAGGGACAGCTCTGCTTCGAGGTCAGTGATGAGATGTTTAACTCCCATAGTCTTAGGATTGTATGCGTATATCACAAGCGTGTGACGTCCCAGTTAACCTTTCTCTGATTGTACGGTGCACTAAGTGAAGCATCTACACAAAGACACGCTGCCAGTAACCATGAAGGAGAGCTGGAGATGTTCATTTAAGGCATTGAAACTAACTGGTGCAAAATTATTTTCGCGAAAACTTCCGGTTCCTGTGTAACGATCACTTTTGAAACCTTAGTAACTTTTTTCCCTATTCAAACAATTTATGCTTTCCTTCCATTTGTAATAGAAACAAAGCAATTTAACAATTAAACGGTATACAATAGATAGGGATCTGAAAAGTTCGTGAGTTCACGGACCTGAAGGCTAGCCACCAAGATATCTGTGTACTGAAGCATACACCAGTTGCTCATTGGCACAGACTTGCATCTAAAGTTTTTGTTACGTAAGATCAGACGATAAAACTTTCAATGGTAGTATGAATTGCCAATAAACGATAATTGTTTACATATTTTTTATTTGTAGCTGCCCCTAAAGTCTTAGGGCAAAAATTTTATAAGGCATATCTTGAACCGACTAAAGACCAGCCCTTTTATTAACTTCTTCATTTACTTAGTTTTTTAATTTTCAGAAAATAGTTTTGTTTGTTTTATTTCTACATGCATGACACAGCAATACAGCTTATACTTTAACGCAACTTTCAACCCAAACTTAGAGCTAATAAATTATTTTCTGGAGAAGTGGTATCTATGATAGTGTCTAAAATCTCGAAATTACTGCTCACATGTATAACATAAAAAAATTATTTTGTAATATACGACCATTAATCAGAGGTACTGTAATCTGTGACTGCTTTGACTATTTTCAGAGTTAATTTGACTATTCAAAATATTAGTTTCGTGAATGTTTTTGTAAAAAGGATGATCGTCACAGAGTTTTAAAAAAATATCGTTTTGATACTTATAGTTAACGTTCAAAAGTTTTTTCACTGAACATCATGAGTACCAAAATTTTAAGTGGACATAGTTAACTCAGAATGTAAATGTTAGCCCGGTTTGCGGTAGTTGATGAATGCAGCACCCCGAGAAGACACCGCGCTGGACCACGACAATGAGGCTGTGAGCATGTATGAGGGTGAATGACGGAGTGTTGAAGGGAAAGAGGGGGTGGCACGGCACATAATAAATAGCGGCGTATGTCGGAGACAGGCGGGCATGGCTTTGTGAACGACATGGCGTAGTGAATCAACTCGCGCTGCCCGCACAGGCCGGGTCTTTGTCGGCGCCCGATAATGGTCTTCACTGACCAGAGCGGGTCCGGCAGTTCGCGGGTGTGTGACGTGATCCAACAACGCCCCTCTATAATGCTCTCTCCTTGCTGGCAAGCCCCGATAATCCTTCTGCATGAGGCTATAGCCAGAGCTAGTGATTTTTGGTGAGGAGAATTACGCGACATTTCGCTTCAGTGTCTCATTGCACATCTGCAGCTTAGCGCCATGGTTATTGGCTTCACAGTTGTCACCCATATAAGAAAAATACTACCGTGACACTACAGTATGTGATTTGCGGGTATATCACCAAGAAGTGTAGGGTTAAAACAATCAAATCACTGACCGTAAGGTAGAGGTGCAGAAGTGCAATGGAAGTATTGAAAGAAAATGTTGCATTATTAGAGCCGCGATTTTATGGCGAAAAGATTTTTGCAACATTTGGTTTCGATGCGTCATGTGCACACCTGTAGCTCTGCTACATCGTCTGTGGTTGTATGATTTTACTCTAACTTGCTTTCGCAAATTATAGACGTACATACTCACAATAATCTTACTCTGATTGGTGCAGTAAAATGAGAAACGTGTCTGAACAAAGACACGCTGCCAATAACCTTGAAACAGAACTGCCGATGTGCACGTGAGTCACTGAAACAAAGTGGGGCAAAAATCTTTTCGCGACAAAATCGTGGCCCTATGCATAATTCTTTTCACAAAAATCACTAGCTCTAGCTATAGCTACAGATAATTTATGATTTCACCAAAGAATATTTAGAAATACAGAAGTTAAACAGCCGGTAAGATAGCAATCTGAGTCACACACGCCAGAAAAATAATTCCGCCGCCCAGCGACATTCAGGTAACGCTTACTGCCAATCAGCGTAAGGCGGCTGACCTTTTAGACAATAGGAAACCTGTCGTAACATACGCGAGCCAAACCTAGGGGTCAGGCGTCAACAGCCTCAGCCAACCAATAAGCGACGAAGTTCACCTGTACAAACTGAGCCACCACATAATTTCAAGTGTGTGTTACTATTCAGCCTGCCATTTCACGTTATAGTTATTTTAGGTGTGTGTTCTGTGACTTCACGTTACAGTTCAAGTCATCTGATTTTTGTGGAAAGACTTCTGCACCAATTTGGGCTCGGAATTCTTCCATCAAGTCATATACATATGAAGGCGCAGTGACTTAATTCTTAGGAACCCCTGTTTTTAGCGAAAAGAATATTATCTCAAATTGTTTCAATGTCTTACGTACACGTCTGCAATTTTGCTTCATGGTTATTTGCAACGTGTCTGTGTGATGAGCCGTATCTCATTTGACTGAGGCAATTGCAATAACGTTCCTGCAACACCACACGTCTGTGATTTGCCGGTGGAATCCCAAGGATCGTGAGAGTGGATACATCCAATCAATGACCACGAAGAAGAACAGCAGATGTGAACGTAAGGCACCAAAACAAAGGGGGGAAAATTCTTTTTTCGAAAAACCAAGATTCCTACTTATTTTGTTTGGCCCATTCAATTAAGAGACGTCTCTTCACAAAGACACGCTGTCAGTAACTGTGAAGGATAGTTGCAGATGTGCACGTAAGTAATAGAAACTAAGTTACAGACTAAATAGTAATACATACTTGAAATGACATGGTGGCTCATTTGATACGGGCGAACTTCGCCGCTTATTGGCTGCCCAAGTTTGTTGATTCTAACCTCGTGTATGTTTGACTCTTGCATATTACGACAAGTTTACTATTGGCCTGGTTGCCGGCAGCAGCCTTACGCTGATTAGCGGTATATGTTGATTTTTTTTGTTGGCCAGCGAGGATATTTCTTTGCAGGCATGTGTGACTGACATTTGCATCCTACCGGCTGTTTTACTTCTGTGTTCCTAGGTATTGTGTGACAAAGGGGTGAAAACAACTTTTTCCGCGAAAATTTGGTGTTCTGAAACTGTCTCGAATTATTTTAAGGAAGTTAGAAAAGTTCCTGCCGATAATTGTTTGCAGAATTCTTCATTCTGAAGCTATGAAACTATGTCAAACTTGCATAAAATCTCTAAGCATTCATAATTATTTTTCGACGCTCAAATTATTTTGTCATATTCACCAAGTGTTCCCTCCTTTTGGCAGAGTCACGCTATGTACGAGAGAAGGTTGGGCCAGCTACTCGACCATTGCCTGTCACCCACCGTCCAAAATAATGGATGGGTAGAGATGATGGTTTATCACGGGAAAACTAGACTGTTTTCTGAGTTTCAACGCACATTCAACTTACCAGAAGATTCCTACCTTTCGCTTGTACTTGGAACTATTGTAATATTTGGCTTGATCAATACGAATCTCACTATTGTAATATTTGATACCTGATTGGTCTGCAGAGAGCTATGTTGTGTCAGAGGTACGTCAGCAAATCATATATGATGCAAGAAACTACAGCGTTTACAAGGATATGTTGACACAAACCATTTTCGCCATATACCGTCATCTCTATGGATGAGGTGAGATGAGATGAGTGTGGAATAGCGTCGGACTAATGCTTTCGGGGGGGGGGGGGGAGTTACCCCAGAAAACTCGCCGGCCAGCGGCAACGTCAATGGGCCTAGAAATGGAAAAGTAATCTCTTGTTCTCTTTGACGAGCAAATCCCGTACCTGTAGACACTTCCTTTCTGGTCTATATTATGAATGCCGAATCCCTTCTACACAATCCAACCTCAAAAAAAGCATAAAGTCACTTAATAATCCGGAGTAATTTTAATTGAATTCTTTTAAAAAGTGTAATCCGAGTTATGTTCGCTTGCGCCAAAAATGTGCACCGAAATAATTTGTGATATTCGTTCAATCGCAACCTGGCTAATCTCAATGATCGACTTCGTACCGAGGCGATTCGGATTCGATTCCAGGTGTGATAGACCTCTGAATTTGTGCTTGTGGGTATCGTGCTGTACGATGCCGCTGGTTGGTGGGTTATCTGGGGGGTCTCCCGTTTCCCACGCCCTTCGTTCCGGCGATACTCCATACTCACATCATGCCACCCCTCAGAAGCGCTAAAGACCTAGAAATTAAGTGCTGTCCAAAATCTCTTCACTACACTTCTAATGATTGAGCTTCTTATATACGGGACCAAAAACGTTACTTACTTAGCTTTTTTTTTTATAAATACCTAATGAGTAACCATACGCGAATATAATTTTTCCACAGTTGGTTTATGTGCCTTACGTAAACATGTGCAGTTTTGTTTCACAGTCAGTGATTGGGTGTTTCAACTCACACGTTTCTTGAAGTTCTATACCCACAAATCACAGACGTGTGGTGTTGCAGTAACTTTATTCTTATTGGCGCAATCTGTTGAGAGACATCAGTTAACAAAGTCCCGCTGCCAATAACCATGAGGAAGGGCTGCAAATGTGCACGTAAGACGCGGAAACAAACTGGGGCAACAGAATTTTCGAAAAATAATCTAAGCCCTGTTTAAATAAAAGTATTGCTTTGGGTACTATAATAATGTTAAAATAATCACAACAGTTCAGTTTGATTGTTAATACTACCTTGATTGTTCCTATAACAATCTGTTTTGTAGAAGTAACACTCTATTCTGTAGAAGAATTAAAGAGCATCTTTCTTTTACATAACATGCTGTTACTTCTACAATACAGTTCTTGTGGGCAACAATCAATATAGTACCAATAATATATATGGACTGTTGTCCCTATTTTAACAGAATTATTGTTCCACAACAATAATATTCTTTCAGTGGCCTTCTAAAGAGCAGAGGCCAGATAAATCGCGGATTCACTGACGTGTAAACTAGCTTCCTAAAACATGTGTGTACTCAAGCAGACAAGAGTTCTTAGCCGTGGAGACTTGAAGGGTTGTTAGCAGGTAGGCATGAGCGTAATTTGAGCATTGTGATTGTGCTGGCGAAGGTTTTCTAGATATAAAAGATTTGACAAAAAAAGGTGCGTGGATATCGAACAGCTTCCATTAAAATTATGTATACAATTTTTGTATGGATTACTTTACATCATTAGCTAAATAAAAAAAAAACAGTGCAATGGAAAATTCACAAGTCAAATTGTATTCCTGAGCTAAGAAAGAGAATTGCATGATCCGTATCAACAAATTTTTGGGGTGGCAAGTACCAGTCCTGGCCACCCCCGAATTACGCCCATGCAGGTAGGGCACAAGTTGCCGAGAAGTGTACGCTCGTGTGAACGTGCCGCCGTATACCAATGACCATGAAGTATATACTGTGACCAGTCAGTAATAAGCGGCACCTACATACCAGCGTGTCAGTGACTGTAGTATCAACTAGCGCACAACAATATACAGCTCTCTGCAACTTGTGCCCTCCCTGGCAACAACCCTAGAAGCCACCACTATATCTCATTGGCTGCTAAGTTATACACAGTGATACTACTTTATTGGGCCTGTATTTGGTGTCTTCTTTATCATTGACTAAGCAGCCTCCAGGAGGAGTGAAATAATTCGGAGACCTGAAAAAAAAAAAACTCCCATTTTTTTAGTACAAGCTGAAAGTCAATCTGCTCTAAATTTGTGTCACATTTGCGGTTGTTTTTTGTCTTACTCGGCACCTCTTGGAGGGTGCTGAGCCAATAATAAAGAAGCAACTAAATTCACTGCCAATAGTGTCGCATCACTCTGTCAGCCATCAGCAGAGTCAGTGATTTTTGGTGAAAAGAAATATGCAACATTTTCTTTCAATGTCTCACAGGCACATCTGCAGTTTAGCGTCATGGTTATTGGCATAGCGTATTTGTGTAGAGTTGTGACCCATTTGACTGTGCCAACAACAATAAGACTACCGCGATACAACAGTCTGTGATCTGCGGGTAGATACCCAAACATTTTTAAGTCAAAACAATCAAATCACTGACCACAAAGTAGATGTGCATATGTGCAAGTAAGGCATTGAAACAAAATATTACATAATTATTTGACAAAAACTCACTGGTTTTTATCCATCAGCCAAAGAGTAGATGTCTGCTAGAGTGCGCAGATATTCTTGGAGGCTATAGCTTACAGGATAATGAACAAGCAACATTTTTCCCGTCTTTACAAATACGTCATGAGTAGAGAGGATGGCATATCGCGAAAATGTTTTGTGCCAACATAGCCTTGAAAATGCTGTAGTTAATTACAACATAATAGCGAAGGTGATGTACGTCTGACACAACGTAGCTGTCTAAAAACCAATAATAGGCAACAGCGGGATTCTTAATGGATCAGTCAAATAGGGCAACAGCGCCACATAAATGAGAAAGCCAGTAATCTTCTGGTAAACTGAACGTGCGTTGAAACCCAGCAAACAGTCAAGTTTTCCCGCGATAAATCATCAATAGAGGCAATGATTTTTGGTGAAAAGAATTATGCAACATTTTGTTTCAATGCCTCACGTTCACATCTATAGCTCTAGTATGTACTTATTGACAGCGTGCATTCGTGCAGAGGCGTCACTCATTTGACTGTGCCAATGAGAATAACGTCACTGCGACACAACACGTCTGTGATTTGCGGGTAGATTCCAAATATGTTGAGAGATAAAAACAGCCAATCATTTACCATGAAGCAGAGCTGCAGATGTGCACGCGAGGCACTGAAACAATGTGTTGCGTTATTATTTTCGCCAACAATCATTGCCTCTAATCATCATCTCTAGTCATGAGCCAACGACAACATTTACCAGTACTTACATATCTTTAAACTGTAGCGTTTGCGCAATATAAAAAGCAAATTTTTTCTGTGCCCGACTAATGACTAGAACGTGCCAACAAATAAGTTAAGTTTTGCCAAACACCTGTAATTTTCTTGTGGTGTGTTAGTTGCGCACACACAACTCGCCGTAGCTTATTGGCCTCCAAATTTTAATAATTATAACATTTCTTAAATTACCGGCATTTGTTTTGTGTGAAGACTCCTTACATAAAGAACAATTTAAACAATCCACTTACGTATTCGAAGCAAGCCCACATGGTAATAAAACTATAATGCTCTAATAATTTCGTGCAAAAATACATATCTCTCAACTGATTGAACTGAGTAGACAGAGGCATAATCTTGATTGTTAGAAGGAGTAAAACATCAGAAAACATTCAGAGTTATTGTCCAAAATATTGAAAATTGTTGCTCTTGTTTAGTTTAAGTATATTATTTCATGCTGTTCGGCAGTTTCTATGTGAATATTACAAGTTGTGCTGAAACGTCCCAGATTTCTTACTAGCTCGTTTAAACGGAAACACGCAGATAGCAGAAAGTTAACACAGAAAACGTAGATACTACAATTTTTGGAATAGCATACACAGATATTTTCCCTCAATAAATACTCTGTTTAATAATTGTAGCTAGGGACCGCTGATTTTCGCAAAAAATAATATTGCTCCCGTTTGTTTGTTTCAGTGTCTTACGTGCACATCTGCAGTTCTGCCTTATGGTTATTAGTTTCGTGTCTTTGTGAAGAACGGTATCTCATTTGACTGAGCCAAATTATAATAACGTTCCTGCAACAAGACATGTCCGTGATTTGCCGGTAGAATACAAAGGCTTGTGAGAGTTAAAATATACGATCACTGACAACGAAGAAGAACTGCAGATGTGAACGTAAGGCACCGAAGCAAAGTGTGGCAAAGTTATTTTCGCGAAAAAACAGGCGTCCCTAATTATAGCTGTAAAAGTTCTTCTAAAAGGTTCCTAGGTGATACTTTTGCTTAATGTTAAGTTGTATGATTTAATTCGTAATAAGATACTACAACTCATTTTACTGTGTAAAGATCACGAAAAAAAAAAAAAACACCAACTATGGCATTACTTTAAAAAATTAGAGAATAATTTAACGTATAACACTTAATACAACTTGTTATAGGCAATGGGATCCAACCGGCACACTAATTCATTTTCCTCTCACTCTTATTGTTTTATGTAGGCAGACGATATTATCGCTGGTATTATTCGTATGGCTTAGATCTCGAATCTCGATGATACTAAACAATATTCAAATAGCCGTGATTCTATTCAACACAGTTTTCAATGAACTGGATTTGAAAGATTCTTGCAATGGGAGTGAATGAATTATCGAAATAGTGTGGCAACTGCACAGCTATGTTGTGTCATAAAACCTAGTGTCAACAAAATAAAGCAATAAAGAAAAATACATCCGAATCGGCTATAGTCAACACTAAAATAACGAAAACAGGAAAATTCCCATGAGGGATTGAGTCAAATCACACAAAGAACAAAACTAAAACATAAAGCTCAAAACACAGAAACAAATTAAAAAAAAAAACATCAAAATTAGAAGGCACATGACAACAAAATTAAGATGGCACGGACAACAACTTGGTCGTAGTCAAAGTTACAGACAAAACAGGATTACCAACAGCGTCTGGAAAAAAGACCACCTCTGTTATTCTGTGTTCCCATCGCTGTTTCGTTTAGTTTTGTCTTTGTGACGCCGCTGTTCGGTCATCCTGTTGTTTGTGTAACAATGTCTTCTTTTTAGTTGTTGGCTGTGATGCCTCAGATTTGACGTCCTGTGTTCCCTCAGTTTTCTTTCTTTGCTCTATCGATTTGTTATTGTTTTCTTAATATTCGTTCGGTATGGTCTTTAATTTTACACAACCCCTCTTTGAATTTTTTTCGGATTTCGTTATTTATGTACGTGTTGACTAAATACAATTTCGCTTGTTTTTTTTCTTTATTGTTTTTCTAACTTCACCCACATGGCGTATATCTACAATATTTCACTACATCAGTTTTTGTTGTCTGGATTTAGTTTCTTGGACATACACCATTCCGAATAAATTACTGTCAAAGAAAACTAAAGATAATGGAAAAACATAAATAAGCAGAATATGCTTTAGTCCTATCTTTAGTTTTCTTTGACAGTAATCTATATCGCAATGGAGTATGACCAAGAAACTAAATCCAGACGTGCACTCCCATTGTAAAGTCCTTTCAAAAATCATATAGTTTTCTATGTATTGCGATGTATTACTCGAATTTCAAGAAGGGGTATCATTCTCACTAATCTGCCATCATTTTCTATAAAACGGCTCTCCACTCGGAATATTTCTGTTCAATTACCTCACGTGCTGTGGAACTTGAGATTAAAGTTACTGTGACGATAAGACGTTTCGAAAGAACATTCTTGAACAAGGCAGGGGAACTTTTACTTAACACAGTGACCAATTTGACGTAATGTCCCGCCTCTATGCAGCCAACAACTGACAATGCTTGAATCAAAGACATCGTTTGTGTAAATCGGTCTATTCTATAGTGTTGGCGAATGTGGTGCTCAAACTAGCTCGCGAATTTCACGTGCAGTAGTTTCACTTCTGTAGGCCTTGATGTTCTGACTACACTGCGGACAGGAACCCTCGTCCTGGCGACAGGTCGAAGGTGAAGCCATAGGTAGAGCTGCGTGACCTTTTGTTACATGAATGTTCCTCGGAGACTATATGAACAGACAGTTAACGTCGCCTAACGTCGTAACTTCCTCGATTACACCCGCCTGCAAAATATTCACCAGTGTCGTTTGCGCTTCTCGTATGGAGATTGGCACTAGCCGTCGAGGTTATGTGAACAGTTAACACCGGCAATGCTGCCGCGGGCCGCCGAGTGGTAGTGCAGAGCATCGACCAACTCAAGTTCATTTGCAAAATTCTCAACGTACGTGAGTGTCCTCTACATAGGAATAACATCCAAATAACTTCACTAATGTATATACCCTGCACCCTTTTCAGGTGCCTTCATTAATCTTTAAAGCTCATTTCTCCCGGCAGGAAACGACGAAAATTACACTCTTAATCTTAATTAGTGAATATTCTCCGAATCACGCTGATGGATGGAGCAGTATCAATTTGAATCTGTGACAATAGTCAGTGTTTAATAAGTGAATATTCACTGATTTCCTTTAAAAGTGCCAACATCTCACAAGTGTATCAGTGAATATTAACAGTTATTTTTTCAGTTATTTTCAAAGAATAGTTTTTACTTATTGAATCAGTGAAAAATTACTGGAAAATCTTTGGACATTCACTAATTAACTTGTGTAATGTTGGCACTCTTTATCGGAATCAGTGAATAGTCACCGATTTCACAGCGGTTTCTCACTGATTCAATTTGTTGAAACTGCTTCATCCATTGCGGTAATCAGTGAATATTCACCGATTCAGATTTAGAATCTAGTGTATTTGCAATCATTTTAGGCACCTTAGTTCAGAAGATTTCAAACAGCGTGGGCTTTAACCACAACTTCACATCAAATATTACGCCGTAAAATGATATTAATTAGAATTTATTGGTTTGTGGACATGCGCCATTGCTCAGGTTTTGATAAGCAAACTTGAGCAATGGCGTACGTCCACAAACTAATAAATTCTAATCGTAAAATCCCATTGCAACAAACATTTTAAAAGCTCATAAAATGATATGCTCATCACCAAATGTCGCATAGAGGCGAGTTATCGGCAATGAAACTGTTCATCTTCACCTCTCCAAATTTCTTGACATCGACGTCCACCTAAAAGTCGCAAAAATTTTCGCAACCAGAACGAACAGCAAATACGTCCACAGAAGCGAAGTGGCACGAGAGACTATTTAATTCTGTTAGCGAGAATTTTACTCCTTCCACAGTTTTCCGAGAATGTTTGTCCACTACACATAATGATTTGAAACAAGATTGTGTTAATTTGCGTTGTGGTAGCTTATAAAATGTAAGAGAAAATTTGATTTAAATTCTTCCGATCAGTGGATTTAAGTAGGAGTAATGATCCCCCGAAGTATGACTTTAAAATGTTATTTATTTACACAAAATACCTATATGCTCTCTTATACTTTTAACACGTTTCAGAGTGACGTCTAGTATACAGTGATATAAAACACTATACTTAAATATATTACAGTTTATACTGTATTTTTGAGGCAGTATTATTCCCAGTATAAATCACTTTACGTAAAATTTTTAACCCGTATTTTAGATTTACGTTTTCGCAAGCATTAACTACTTCATCCTGACTTACCCTACATATTATATTAAAAATACGAAAATCGTGTAGCCTTTAAACGATATTGGCATTAATAATGTAAAATGTACGTACGCCATTACAAATCATTGCAGTTAAAAAAAAGAAACAATATAACTAAACATAAAACATTTTAAGACAATATCCATTACTCACATAAGTAATATAGTCTACATGTTTAAAAACAAGGAACAAATAAGATAACCGACACAGACATGTAACAAAAGCAAGAAGTTACTAAATTACTGCATTTGGTCTCCTGGATTTTCGAAGACTGTGTGTGTGCCTAAAGGCAAAATCCGTTTACGTTTCCAATAGTTTCACATCTGGCTTCATTGAAGAGAATCTGTTTCTATAGGTACGCATATTTTAATTGGTATTTGCGACCCGTCGACAGCGATGTCATTAGAGAATGTTACAAACAACTTTAATACAAGTATAGGAACTAAGAAAGGTTTCGGCACGGTCTGTTAAAAGATATATCCCAGCATTTGCATGGAAAACTGAAATCATGACGGCCGGAGCCTCTACTACAATCGTCTTTTATGAAGTCTCTGTATGTATCCATTCCAGTTGTTGTACTTGTTCATGTATCCTAGTTCTGGTCCAGTTTGTCATTTTCGCACACTTGACTACGCCACCATCACAAACTGCATAGTAATACAGACGTGAAATGACGTTGCGGCTCATTCGATACGCACGAACTTCGCTGCTTATTGGTTGCCCGAGGTTGTTGATACCAGCCCCGTGTATTTTTGGCTCCTGCATGCTACGGTGGGTTTCCTATTGGCCTGGCTGCAGCCTAGTAGTGCAGCCACCTTACGCTGATTGGCATTAGTCGTTTCCGCCACGTTACTGGCCAGGAACGCCATTTTGGTGTTGTGCGTGACTGAGTTCGCCATTTTACCAGCTATTTTACTTCTGTATTCCTACATATTCTGTGGTCAGACCACTCACTTTCCACAACCGCATATCTCAAATGTTTTCACACGTGGGAACGTCAAGGACGTGTCCATCGAATTGCAAGTTGTATTGGGATACTCCCACTTTCCCTCGCTTTCTCGTTCCATAGCTGCTCCGTTCTCACTTCATTTCATCGTCCTCAGCGTTCAACAATTCACAGTTAAGGCCACGGTCTTACATTTATTTCAAGCAATTGCAAATAACTCAAATATTTTTTACTAAATGCTTTGAATAAAATTGAGACACTGTACTGTCATACGATACACAATTTTGCCAGGGCGTTTTTTTTAACAATGTATATTTTGCTAGCAAAAAATTATTTTGTTTCAATTTGGCTTATTTTGACAACAAGACATGTGATATTTCAGGGGGAAAAAATTTAAAAAATCCACTTTGTGGACTGTAACAGAACTATTCAGATACAAACGATGATAAGTAAGTGTTAAAACTGTCAGAACGCATTTTTTAATACATATACTACTTTGCGTTTAAAAAAAAAATTTCGGAACCCCTGCAGAACTAAAGAGCGAGGCCTTGACGAACAGAAGTAGTCTCTATTGAATATTTTATTGTTCGCGTTTATAAAATTCAGAGAAGTAATATGCGATACTTACGAGCATACAGCAAATTGTATCTACCTTGTGCTGCGGTACAGTAATCGATCAGTCGAACCATTATAAAATAATATATTTAATTCGTTGTAAAGACTGAAGCGTAATTTAAAGTTAAATGTTGAACTGTCATTATTGTACTGTAGAACAAGGTAAATATAATTGCCAGTATGGTCGCAAATTCTATATTTCTCTTCTCAGAATTTAATAAAATCGTAAAATGGAATAATCGTATAAGGCCACTTAAACCGAGCCCTCACCGCCGGAAAAAAATATCACGTCTTCTGTTTCATGCCCAAGCCTGTATATTATGAGGCTAGTGGTGTAGAGCTGACATAGTCTCCCTATTAACATACTTGCATGAATATTGCAAGTTTATTTGTAAATAATTGACGTGCAGGCTGTACTTCTGTATATATAGGATATATATATATATATATATATATATATATATATATATATATATATATATATATATATATATATATATATATATAT